>CM077149.1:94065196-94305604 GCA_039583875.1 Platanthera guangdongensis
AGCTTCAACGTTTGGATGTCGAGCTACTCCGCCGTTTTCTATCAGCCCACGCATCGGAGATGCGCGATTTTGAGTGGGGGAGGATTGATGGCGCGGCCCCTCCAACACGTCCTGATGATGACCCGGTTGCTGCGGCCCCTCCAACACTTCCTGATGATGACCCGGTTGTTGCGGCGCAACAAGTTAAAGATTTGTGGCGTCATGACAACGCCACGGACGCTAACGGAAAGCTGCGATACAACCTCCGTCCGCGGCGCGCAAAGCTTGCTTAATACTTTTACTTAGTTTTATTTTAATTGCTTAAAACATTTGGCTTGTTTTATTTTTATTTTTATGTTGGTGTGCTATTAAACCCTTGGTGTGTATGTAACCGCCCGGATGGATGAGATTTCATCTCCATCTTGGATGGTTGGATCTCTTTTGTAACTCCTATTTAAAGGAGGATATTATGATGAGTTATGCATTGGAAGAAGAAAACCTAAACTCTCCCCTAGAGAATTTCGGCCATGGAGAGATTCCACTAGCCGCCCCCCTCCCCTTTGGTGTGAAGCCAAGCCTTGCCTCATCCATCCCCGTTCGGTGCGACTCCGGTGTGGCTTCTCTCGGTGCGACTCCGTGGAAGAAGGAAGCAGCCCCTTCGGTGTGAAACCGGTGGAACCGTGGAGAGAGTGATTCTCCCACAAATATTGTGTGATCTTCTTCTTGGTTGGGTAATCTCTTCCCTATCTTTGTGTTTCTTGCTGTGAGAATTTTGTGGAGGTTATTCATCCGTCTTTTCCGAGATTTTAAAGTGTTTTTCGCTTGCAAATCTGAATCGAACGTTGCTATTGACCCTCTTGTTTTCCGGATTGGAAGATCCGCTAGAGAACAAACTAGGCCAAGCCTTGACTTGTTCTCCAAGATGGGGCACGCTTTGGTGCTAACAAGGGAGTTAATCTCAACTTGTTCTTGATCCCTCCTTATCGTTTACCGCCGCTCCTAAATATATTTTTGCTGCGATTGACGGCTTATTGTGAAAAGAATAGATGCTTGTGTAGGTGCGGTGAGACGTGTGCTTGTTGGAGAGGTAGGTCCTAAGGTCGTGGTATCGAGTCCGGCTAGGCGCGAGTTGTGTGCTTGTTGGAGAGTAGGTCCTAAGGACGTTGTATCGAGTCCCGTATTTTTGAGAGCCAACCGACCCCCTTTCGTTCGCTTTTGGTCGCAGCACTCTCTTATTTTTTCTATGTTCTGTGATGGGTAATCCGCCGTTAGCGTAGGCACGTCCATCTCACAAACATCCCTACACCACTTTTCCTCCTTCGTGGCCCACCTGGCCAGCTTCTTTGTGAACTTGGGGTTTGATGCCTCCCCCTCAACTTCCCTTGCTGCCCTCTCCATCAACTCCTTGGAGGAGAGAGGTGGCACCCTCTTCAGCTCCATCCTGAAGAAACCTTCCTTTAGCCCCAAGATAAAGGCCATCATTAGGGTGTGCCCTGGCATCTCCTGGACCTAGGTGACCTCATCTTGGAACTGGTCCACTTAGCTTCATGAGGTCTTGTTCACCCCCTGGTTGATGTGGAATAGGGACTCTAACTCCTTCTTTTTCTTGGAGCTGGTGAACATCAACATGAATCCCCGGTGCAGGTCCTTGAAGCAGTAAATTGAGTTGGCCGCCAGCTGGTGGAACTACTCTCTCGCATTCTCCTTGAGAGTGATAGCAAAGAGTATGCATTTAAAGTCATCTGACATCTGTCTTATCGACACCACATCCTCGAACCACTGGAAGTGGTGGACCGGGTCTTCCCTCCTGGTGTAGTAGGTCATTTCTGGATCCCTGAACCCCTCGGGAACTGGGGTAGAAGAAACTAACTCGCTGAAGGGGCTGTCTCCCCCTACTGGGCTAGCCGAAGGGTCCTGCACTCCAATCTCGCCGAACCGACCTCCACTCGCCGAATCGGGGAACAACACTCGCCTGGGAAGGTCCCGCTCCCTCGCTTCCTCTACAACCTCCTTCCCAGCTTGCTTGTCAGGAGCATCCTCGCCAAGGGTCGGGGCCACAAGTACAGGGTTTGCTGGTGTCAAGCACTCAGTATGCATACCGAGTGCGAACCTGACGAGGCTGAGTACATACTACCTGAAATCCTCGAACATCCCCACCGTGGCGAGAGGGGGAGGGGGTGGCGAGTCGGCTCTGTCTGAACCTTGCCCTTCTGCTCCAGTCATAGAGCTAGCTGAAGACTTTCTACGCTGACCACGCTCCACGCTCACCGCACCAAAATGTTGAAACTGAGACTCGGTCTCTGTGGAGTTCACCCTTAGGGAAGGGTGATAGCACACTTACTTCTCTCTCGCGTGCCAAATAACTAAGGAAAAAGAATAGGGAACAGGCTCAAGGGCTAGGCGTGGAGGACCGACCACACACCCGCAAGATCTTAGAGCGTATCCCCTCCCAAGCCAAATTCCGAGCTAGGGAAACCTCAGAAAGCGCAAGAAGACAGGGGTACAAGTAAGCATGCCATCTGAGGTACCCCCTTGGGTCTATTTATAGATTTCTGAAAATGGTCTTCGAACAACTAATCTCCACTGTTCTAAATGGTTATACGCAGTCCAAATTGGTCTGCCAATAGCATAACTCCGCTATTCTGAATGGCTAAATGCAGTCCTATGAGGGTATACAGGTAATTTTGCCTTCGAACCCTACTAGACGAATGATCAGTGAGAGCACCACTCGGCTGAAGGGGCGAATTCCGGGAGCACAACGCAATCTTCACCTTGAAGGTCTTTGGGGGGCGAGTGCTTGGCTGGGCGGCCACTTGCCCAGCTTGGCGAGAATAGGTCTCCTGTACGCGCTGAGGCGCGAGATCCTTAGGCGAGTGCTAGATGAAGATTGCACTCACCGAAGTGTCAAACAACCCCATGCAGGGCTGCGCGAATGCCCCTATTTAGGCCTTGGGCGAGTGCAGGACAAATTGCCTTAATCGCGCATCTGATGGGGTACACTCATCGAATATGGGGTTGTACACTGGGCGGTCCAAGATTAAGACAAAGCCTAATACATGACAGTCATACTACCAATGCACAGGGCGTAAGGTGTAACGCCCAAAAAGCATAAAAAAGAAGAATTGGAAGTTAACGTACAGTGGTAGTGTTAATGACGGCGTTAGCCCTTTTATTAGATCGACTGCCGACTTGGGTATCTACCGCGCGGCGGTAGTAAAGTCAGTGTGTGTTGTTACCATTCAACGCACTCAATGCTTTCAATGAAACGTTGAGAGGCCTACTGCATGGCGGAAGTGAGATAGAGCGTGGAACTATCACTCAACGCTTTTGACGCAGTGTTGACTGACCATCGCGCGCTGATAGGAGCAAATGCACAGCAATAGCTCGGGTTAACGTACCACTTGGTGGTAGTAACCTGACGCATGGCGCTAGCTTACCACGTGGCAGTAAGGTGGATGCAGTTTTGGAGTGACAGCACGGTGTCGATTGGGCTAAGAGGCAATCGCCTATGATGCCGCGCGATGGTAGTAAATACCGCGCGGCAGTAGCCTCTACATATAAGATGGGGATGAGATTGAACTCCCATTTTTCTCTCTATCTTGGTACTTCAAGTTCTTGAGGGAGAGAGGTTGGGGATTAGTATTGAAAGCTTAGTGAATGAGATCCCATGATTGGAATCAAGAGCTGAAATATGATCCGTGATAAGGAAATAGAGGGGCTCCTTTCCATTCGGATAGAAGACTTATTCATGGCTCCGAAAAGATCTACAAGGGTAACCACTTTCTCCTTGGACAAGTGAAGTCCTAAACTTGCATACGTGTATGGAACCCCTCACCAAAAGGTGAATAAAAGGGTGGTTTACAACGGGTTGATCGTTGTGATCCTCGATAAAACTTGCATATAGATTCAGAATCAAAGTACAGAATAGGCATGCCGTGTGAAGCCCATCTAGATAGGTTGGTCTAGATTTGTGATGAATTGATTTGTGTGTTGGAGAAGACTTCGTGGATAAAATGTGTGGTTCAACGTGTAGAATCCGGGGTCTAGGGGTGTGCAGGATGCTATAGGGATAGTACTGGAGGTGATCTCCAGGTTAACACCCAAGAATGGGGAAGAAGCAAATTATGTCCCAACCGCGCGGCGGTAGTGCTACCCCCATCGATAGCTTCCAGTGAGCTATGTTTGTGAGGCCTATCTCTGGGAAACCTTGGGGCCTTTTGTGCGCTGGAACTTAAACTATGTTGCAAAATGATGTGAGTCGTAACTTAAACTGTTCCACTATTCATGAGTAGGAACTTAAATTATTCTACTTGGAAAGGGAACGGTGAACCTCCGTCATGTCACGACCATGAATGCTTCGTCTTTCGGCACATGACAGTTTGAGCAACGGGATTTAGTTAACTTGTACCCACCTTATGACGATCGACTTGGAGTGAGTCACTGGATTGGATCTGAAAGTAAAACTCCTTTGATTTTGTCGACTCATAGGAAGAAAAGATAAATGCTCAAGTTTGACCATCAAGTCTAAGGCTGTGGATGACGGTGGTACCCGGGAGATCCGGTACACCGAGAATGTGCCTTGAGTGCACGTGGCGTGTGGCCAATCGAGCCTACGTCTATGGAGAATGGTGCTTAAACTGCACGTTCTTATGGCCAAAAATATATATAGATGTTGTTATAAATTGGTCAGCTAATGTTGATCGTTGCATTGTTTGCCACATTTTGGTGGGTCGTGCTATGCAGGTGCTGGAGAGACAAGTGGAAAGTAGCGGGCTACAGTTCCTTGTGTTGCAATTGGCCGGCCCTTGAAGGCCCAAAGACGAACGTTTACTGTTTCATGTGTGGCCGGCCTGCGAGCCGATGTATGAAAATACTTGTTGTAATGGAAACAGTTATAAGGCCTTAATGCCGTAACATTTTGTGTATTTTGTAAACATTCTTGTTATATATATATATATATATATATATATATATATATATATATATATATATATATACAGGACCCTCTAATATATATATATATATATATATATATATATATATATATATATATATATATATATATATATATATATATATATATATATATATATATATATATGGACAGGACCCTCTATTATATTTCATGTGACAGATGAGTGTGTTACAATTTGGTATGTGCTTACCGTTATAACAAAATGAACTCAAGATTCTCCACTTAGGAATGAAAATACATCTTTTGAAGGAACTTGCGTGTTCCTATAATTGCTTTTGGCAAGATTGTGTGTTTCTTAATTGCGTGTTTCATGCTTATAGGCAACGAGAAGTGGTGTGGGGCAGCAGGAATCCCAGCACTCGGCGGAGAGTAATGCACCAACCGAGAGGCCAACACCTCCTCCTTCTATGAAAACTATACGGTTGGTTGTTAATGTTGAATTTTCTCCAAGTGGTCACCAAGATAGCCTGAAGCCAAATTAATATTCTCAGAACTATGAAGATCACAACTTGATCATGCAGAAATTTCCCTGGACCTTGGAGTAAGCAGGGGTTATCTCAACTTAAGTCAGTCAACCAGAAAACACATGCAACACAAGAGTCTTTATTGATTAACAGTAATCTTCTTTACAAGGCGATACATACATGACGAGACATGCTTCACCAAACAACCAACAAAGGGACAACAGAGACTTCAAATACAAGACAAGACAAACAAGCCACGTGGACTCAAACACAAGCTGCCGGCCTACTACTGTGGAGTCCTCTCAGTCCGCCAGGTCGCCAGACCCCAACCCAAGCCGCGTGGACTACCCCTTATTCCAATGCTAGCTCTAGCCGCCGATCTGCAAGCCGCCTAACCGCGTGGTCACCTAGCCGCCAGACTGCACAAGCTGCGATGCTGAGTAGAACAGTACGCCTGAAGGAGGCGACTTATTGAACCCCGAACCAAGTTTCCAAAGAGAAGACCGTCTGGTCGCTATCTGCGACCTACTGTTTACCACCTGTTGCTTAACCACAGATTCTGCACTGTCCCTGACTGCAATCAGAGCCAAGTCCTGGCTTTCCATCGCTATCCGCACAACCTCCACAACATAACCCGGTCAACTCAATCAAACCGCGCGGACACCAAAAGGCAGTCCGCACCAACTGTTCCGGGCTCAAGTTACTGTTCATGTACTTTGGTTGGTTACTATTCCTGATGTGACATGGGTCCTATTTATAGGTACGATGATGAGTGTGGTCACCACCCTAGCCGATAAGATTACCGCCGCATCCCGCAGCAAGACTTCTCTATAGTCCGCGGATACATTCCAGTCCGCCGCGCCTGTACAGGATAGCCTGTCCACAAAAGTTTCTCCAAGGCCGGACACAATCACCAGTCTGCCTTGTTACTGAAGGCCAAGCCAAGATCACCACAGCCGGACTCCGCAGCAACATTGTCCTCCTATCCGCGAACACAGCTCCAGCTGCTTATCCAGGGCTCAGCCATGCCACAAGGCAAATGCCGGACTCACCGGACACACCACTTCTGTCCGCTCATCCCGAGCCCAACGGCTTGGCCACCAAGGCAACAGTCGGACTCAGCGGACACGCCATTCCAGTCCTCTCCTACTGCGGACAACTCTAGTCTACATATCCATGCAGACAACTCCAGTCCGCATGCCCCAAGTCCATTGCCTTGTTACCAAGACACCTCCGGAGTCAGCGGACACTGCTCCAGTCAGCTTACACAGCAGACACCTCCAGTTCGCATCTTCTGCTGACTTCTCCATTCTGCTTACACAGCAGACACCTCCAGTTTGCATCTTCCGCAAATTGCCCAGTATGCTTACACAGCAGACTCCTCCAGTCCACATATTCCACTGAATGCTCCAGTCTGCTTACACAACAGACACATCCAGTCCGCTTACACAGCAGACTGCCATATTCCGCCCAACCCGATTCCAAGACCATGCCAAGGCAGCTATCGGACTCAGCGGACTCCAGCTCCAGTCCGCATGCAGTTGCGGACACACTCTCCAGTCCGCATCTCCCAAACTCGCAACCAAGCCACACAATACTTCTGCCGAGCTTGACGGACTGAGACACAGTCCGAACTCCACTACGTGATCTCCCCGGACCGAGCCAATCATGGACTTGGTTCAGAACTAACCAAGTCCACCCCACTGGCCACAACGGCCAGTCCGCACCTACTGGTGGACACTGGATCCAGTCCGCCTGTCCTGGCGAGCTCCAGTATCATTCCGCACTGACTGGCGGTCTTTGCGGTCTCCACATGACACTTCACCAGAGCAAGACCAAGGCTTCTGCCAAGCAGGTCTGCCGAGCTCCAGTTTTTCAGTCTGCTTCTTGCCGGACTCCACGGATAGAGTTTCTATCCGCCCGGTTACCTTCTGGGATCCAATTGCCTACTGAGTACAAGCTGGCCTGGCTAACCGCCGCTGCTGTTCGCGTAGTCCGTGCGAACAGACCCCCCAGACCGCTATAGAGCAAACCATCTGCAACATCCCTGCCGACCTAGCTGTCTGCCAACCATGTCCACGTAGTCTGTATGGATAGGTCTAAGTGCTCCATTCACCCACTTTCACTTCACAAATTTCAACACTCTCCCTTGAAGTGAGAAGTGGTGAATAACTCCAGCAGCTCCCGTAACCTTGCACCTGGTCCCTCCTATAGCATCTACGAAGAGATGTCCAAGACATAATCCTCACCTCGCATATCATAGACCATGAGGGAGCCTTCCTGCATCTCCCAAAAGGTGTCATGCTTCCCTCTGCCTTCTTCATCAGCTTCAACCTCCACTCATGCATCATAGGAGTATCACCAACAACCTTGGGTATAAGATCCCAACCCTCGTCGCCTCTGAGAGTAGTCACCTCTTTAGCCTTGGTGTCAACCATCTCCTTGATTCTAGTGGGGTCATCACAGCTAGAAGGTATTCGCTCGACCTGAAAGCTTACAACGAAACATGAGACCAAGCTCACCGCATTCCCTTCGCTATATCGAGCTGGTGGCTTACTGATCCTCTTCGATCTCCGAAGAACCTGATCATGGCTAACCACCACCGCTGCACCTCCTGAACTAGCTTCATTCTCGAGCAAACCTTGAACAATGCTCCCCTTACTTCCTGAACAAGATGCCTCCTCTCTAGAACCAGGAGCACCTGTAGCAACGCTCCCCCTGCTACCTGAACCAGAAGCCTCCGCTCTCGAACAAGAACTACCTGGAACATCGCTCCCCTTGCTTCTCATACCAGAAGCCTCTGCCTTCGAGTTAGAAGTACTTTGAGCAACGCTCCCCCTCCATCCTGACCCTAACGCCTTTGCCCTGGAGCTAAAATAACCTGGAGCTCCTCGTGACTCAGGTAGCTCCAACTGAACCTTAGCAGCAGCCTCCTTTAGCCCACCATCTGACCTGCTCATCTCTAACTCCACATAAGAGCTATCCTAATGTGACGTCAACTCATCGAAGACAATGTCTCTCGACACAATGAGCCTCTTCGTCGCAGGATCCAAACACCTCCATATTTTCCTCTACTCATCATACCCAACAAAGACCAGCTTCGTCTTGACATCATCCGGAGAGTGTACGTAGCAGGTAGATCCAAACACCCATAGGTGCCTCACACTGGGCTTCATCCCGAACATTAACTCATATGTAGTCTCCATAATGATCGGACTAAGAGGCATCTGATTGATGACATGAGCAGCACAAGCCATTCCTTCCTCCCAAAGAGCCTTAGGAACGTCTTTGCTCCGAAGCCAACACTTGTAGGTCTCTGTCAACCAACGGATCATCCGAGCTGCAACACCACCTTGCTGTAAAGTATGTCCATAAGAAAGCTCCTTCCGGATCCCATGCCTCCTATAAAAGTTTGAGAACTCGGTTGAGCCAAACTCACCACCGATGCTTGTCCTCAACTTCTTGATCCGCAGGCCAAGCTGTTCTTCCACAAGCTTCTTGAACTCCATAAGCAAGCGCATCATGTTTGACTTCTCCTTCATAAAGTATAACCAAGTATACCTTGAATAGTCATCAACCAATATCAGCATGAACCTGCTACCTCAAAGACTGGCGGTGACGGTCAGTCCAAACAGAGCACAATGGAAAACCTCCAAAGGTGTTTTACATCTGGATTGTGCCTTATCAACCATAAAGTGATAAGCTTCACCTTGCTGACATCACGCAGACCCCTGACCATCGCCATAGGATGCCAATCTAGGCAAGCCTCTTATGAGTCTTCTTTCCGCCATTGTTTTCAGCTTGTCCATCCCTACATGCCCTAATCTTTCATGCCAGATAGCTGCAGTATCACCGGCCTTCATCCGATCAGCACCAGAACATGTTGAAATACCAACTAAGTTCTTCTCGTTACTCCTTACTAGAGCAACGTTCGCCGAGAGCAAGACAACCTTGCACTCCTTCCTGATATGATAATGCTGCTTGCATTTATAGCACCTTGATACTTCCTTCCTCTTCCCATCACACCTAGGATAACCACTCCTCTCTTGTTGATATGAAGTAGAAGGACCATCTTCTGCAGTAAAATTCACCTCCTTCCTGAACAGCCCATGAAGGGAAGTCCAAACCTTCGCAGCTGACCGACATTCACTGATGTGGTCCAAGAGCTCCAATGAGATCACCTGCTTGTGAATAGACTCCACTTTTGCATTTGTCGCCCTCCAAGCTCTCATCTCTTCATCATTGCCAGCAGTAGCCTCTCGTCTTTTTGCTCCGCATACTACCACCCAAAGGTCCTCGCCAAGAAGAAACCTCTACATACAAGACTTCCACCTATCAAAGTTCGTCTCTGTAAGGAGATCAATTCCAAGACAACTTGCATCCTCCACTGTCATGGTTCTACCATCGGTTCCCTCTTCACAAGAGCAACAACCAATTCAATTGATCACTGCTTATCCACTCCAATCCAGATCCGAGACCAAGTTCATTTATCAAGCAACTGAACCTAGAGCTCTGATACCATGTTGAATTTTCTCTAGGTGGTCACCAAGATAGCCTGAAGCCAAATTAATATTCTCAGAACTATCAAGATCACACCTTGATCCCGCAGAAATTTCCCTGGACCTTGGAGTAAGCAGGGGTTATCTCAACTTAAGTCAGTCAACCAGAAAACACATGCAACACAAGAGTCTTTATTGATTAACAACAATCTTCTTTACAAGGCGAGACATACATGGCGAGACATGCTTCACCAAACAACCACCAAAGGGATAGCAGAGACTTCAAATACAAGAGAAGACAAACAAGCTGCGCGGACTCAAACACAAGTTGTCAGTCTACTACTGTGGAGTCCTCTTAGTCCGCCAGGTCGCCAGACCATAACCAAAGCCGCGTGGACTACCCCTTATTCCAATGCTATCTCTAGCCATCGATCTGCAAGCCGCCTAACCGCGAGGTCGCTAGCCGCAAGACTGCACAAGCTGCGATGCCGAGTAGAACAGTCCGCTGATGCGTGTAAATCGGCAAGCGCACCGGCCGCACAAGTAATAAAGTTTTGGGAATAAATCACCGAGTGTCGGTCTCTTGAGGAATGCAATTAGTATATAACGACAATAGTACCGAGAATATCGTTATGAGAGTTATAAATAGAACAAAAAGGAAATAGAGGACTTGAGAGAATGTGGATGTTTGATCTACTGAACTAGTAAAAGCTATGCGGGTCGAAGGCACCACTTCGCAAGGTGGAGTGGGTTTATCGGCCGCAATGACGAACTTCAGTTGGGCGAGTGGAAGGGAAGCTAATGGATTGAAGTGTTCTTATGTGGATTGCAATCGGATAAGACACGGGAATGGAGTGGATGTGGGGTGAGCGAGGCACATTCACAGACAATACTCACAAGCAGAAGAAAATACTAACATTCCATTAGCTATAAAATAAACTTGATGTTCATGGATGGAAATGTTCATTACACTGCTCAAAACATTCATACTACAGAGGAAGGGGAAGAGGAGTAAACCAAAAGAGAGTGAAGATCCACCGCGGGTCGTGGCCGGAGTAGCGAGTTGTCAATCCGCTTCCGGGCTCAGTCCAAGGAGGCTTCCGGTACCAACGAGCTGTCACCTCGAAGGCCTTTAAGTCTATTCTCTAGGTTATCTACTTCACCAACTCCACAGGAAAGCTTGGAGTTGAAGTCATCAATGGCCGAGGGCTTCGCCGGAGAGTTGAAAAGCTTCGGAGTAGTTGGCAATGGCTTCCCGACGAAGGTGGAGGTGATGGAGCAGCTGGAGAAGTGAAATGGCGATTCCCGCGCACTCTCCGATCGCAGCAAATGACAGGCGTTAACCTAAATCGCAGAGCAGGGCCTTAAATACAGAGGCAGCAGAAGCAGTGTGCACGATCAGTGGCGCACGACCAGTGGTCGTGCGCATTGTAGGTCGATGATCGTGCACCTTTTCCAAATAGACCTGCAACCTGGACAAGAAGCATCAGCATATATGCGTATGAGCAGTGGCGCACGACCAGTGGTCGTGCGCACTATGGCCAGTGCTCGTGCGATTACCGAGACAGGATTAGGAAAAAGGGAATGTAATGCGCACGATCAGTGGCGCACGACCAGTGGTCGTGCGCGATAAGTCCACTGGTCGTGCGCAGTATTCCTGCAACGTCGGTGTCTCCCGAGAGGTTCCGGAGCACGCACACGACCCCTGTACCAGCAGAAGGGGCAGATAGGCCACCAGAACGTGCACACCACAGCCCCGAGATAGGGCTAAAGAATAACAACAATATAGAAACACAGAAAGCACAAAGAAACGGGCCTACAGTGCACTTAATCGTGAAATAGGTACATAAGCACATATAAGCAATAAAGGCTCTCAAGTGTAGTGCTAAGACGATAAAACTAGCTCAGATGAGTCCAAAAATCAGTGTAAAATGTGGACTCATCATCCGCCTGAAGCAGGCGACTTATTGAACACCGAACTAAGTTGTCAAAGAGAAGAACGTTTGGTCACTGTCCGCGACCTGCTGTTTACCGCATGTTGCTTAACCGCAGAGTCCGCACTGTCCCTGACCACAATTAGAGCCAAGTCCTGGCTTTCCAGCTCTATCCGCACAACCAGCACAACCTGGTCAACTCAATCAAACCACGCGGACACCAAAAGGTAGTCTGCATTAACTATTACGGGCTCAAGTTACTGTTCACTTACTTCAGTTGGTTAATATTCCTGATGTGACATGGGTCCTATTTATAGGCATAATGATGAGTGTGGTCACCGCCCTAGTCGATAGGATTACAGCCACATCCCACAGCAAGTCTTCTCCGCAGTCCGTAGGTACATTACAGTCCGCCGTGCCTATGCAGGATAGCCTGTCCACCAAAGTTTCTCCAAGGCCAGAAACAATCACCAGTCCGCCTTGTCGCTGAAGGCCAAGCCAAGACCACCACAGTCGGACTCGGCAGCAATATTGTCTGCCTATCTACGGACACAGCTACAGCCCGCTTATCCCGGGCTCAGCCTTGCCACAAGGCAAATGACGGACTCAGCGCGGACACACTGCTTCAGTCCGCTCATCCCAAGCCCAACAGCTTCGCCACCAAGGCAACATCCGGACTCAGCGGACACGCCGTTCCAGTCTGCTCCTACTGCAGACAGCTCTAGTCTGCATATCCCTACAGTAAACTCCAGTCTGCATGCCTGATTCCATTGCCTTGTTACCAAGACACCTCCGGACTCAGCGGACATTGCTCCAGTCTGCTTACACAACAGACACCTATAGTCCGTATCTTCTGCTGACTGCTCCAGTCTTCTTACACAGCAGACACCTCCAGTTCGCATCTTCCGCAGACTGCCCCAGTTCGCTTACACAGCAGACTCCTCCAGTCTGAATCTTCTGTTGACTGCTCCAGTCCGCTTACAAAGCAGACACCTCCAGTCCTCTTACACGGCTGATTGCCCCAGTCCACCCAACCCAAGTCCACGACCATGCCAAGGCAGCTATCGGACTCAGCGGAATCCAGCTCCAGTCCGTACGCAGTTGCGGACACACTCTCTAGTTCGCATCTCCCAAACTCACAACCAAGGCACACAACACTTCTGCTGAGCTTGGCGGACTGAGACACAGTCCGCACTCCACTGCGCGATCTCCCCGGACTGAGCCAAACATGGACTTGGTTCAGAAATAACCAAGTCCACCCCACTGGCCACAAGGGCCAGTCCGCACCTACTGGCGGACACTTGATCCAGTCCGCCTGTCCCGGCGAGCTCCAGTATCAGTCTGCACTTACTGGCGGTCTCCGCGGTCTCCACTTGCCGCTTCACCAGAGCAAGACCAAGGATTCTGCCAAGCCGGACTGCCGAGCTCCAGTTCTTCAGTCCGCTTCTTGAAGGACTCCGCGGATAGAGTTTCTATCCTCCCAATTACCTTCTGGGATCCAACTGCCTGCTAAGCATAAGCCGACCTGGCTAACTGTCACTACTGTCTACGTAGTCCGCGCGAACAGACCGCCCAGGCCGCTATAGAGCAAACTGTCTACAACATCCCTGCCGACCTAGCTATCTGCCAACCTTGTCCACATAGTCCGCGTGGAAAGGTCCAAGTGCTCCATTCACCCACTTTCACTTCACAAATTTCAATACTCCCCCTTGAAGTGAGAAGTGGTGAATAACTCCAGCAGCTCCCGTAACCTTGCACCTTGTAACACCCCCTATCCGTCGCATAGCATATAGTAGTAGGTCTGGTCGGGGCCCGATGCCATATACCACCGACAGACCGGGTGGTTACTCAATGGAAACCATCCAACTAATACCAACGTCCTACACAGAGCATTCTAGCGGAAGCAATTAAAAGTTGCATTACTAAAGAACCCAACACTAGCATGAATGTCCACTAATAAGCCAAAAGGAATGAAGTACAAATACACAAGTACTGGTCTTATGGCCTTACAATTATTTTCCTCAAATTATATGTTTTAATTCAAACCTCGGCACGCAGGTCGGCCATACATGAATAAAAGAAAACACTCAAATTAGGCCTTCGAGGGCCGGCTCAGCAACTTAGGCTTTAGCCCGCTATTTACCGCTCGGCTCTGCAGCACTTGCAAGCACAATCCACCATAACGGTGGCAAACCAAAGCAATGGTCAGCAATGCTGACCAAATTATAACGATCCCGCCCCCAACTCGGGGCGGCGATGTTCCTTTCCTGCACTTTATTAGCATAACCAAGCAGTATGTATGAGAATTGCATCACAGGCATTGGCACGCACGGCCACACACCCCATGCACTCAGGGCACATTCTCAGTGAATCGATCAATGTCACGTCAATTTAAGTCATAGACACCCCAGTCTCACCACTGCCACTTTGACAGCCAAACAATGAGCATTTTATCTTCCCGGCATGGGTCACATCAATTTAAGCCATAGACCGCCAAAGACCCTCATCTATGCCAACAGCTCCAACCGAATGACATAGAACAGATACAGTTCCGTCTAACCCGTGCTCACATCGCAACAAAAATTTAAGCCATATACGCGGGTCAAACTTCTCCTGAGTCCCGTTTCCATCACACACTTCACATAACCCGGTTATGTTCATGTTGGCTCCCATGCCACCAGGTTGGCAGAACCACGCATCTGCCCAGTTTTCCAGGTGCACCTTAGAGTTAATCCCCAAGGCTCCCTGTTGCAATCTACCACGTAGAAAACCCGAAAAACAAACATTCGCACGGAGTCTTCTCCGGCCATTTATGCAATGCAACATCATCGATCCAGACCAACTTGTCCGGGTAGGCTTCACACATCATACCTATATCTATTCTCGATTACAGACTCTACATGTACACAACGGGGACTATTCATGTCTACCCAAAGGAACACCTCAAACTCACCACACACTCGCGAGAGCGGGTTTCCCTATGCAAAAGAAGTAGAGTTTCAAATGCTCAAGTAGAGAATCGTTACCCTAACGTTCTTCATTGGCACCATGGAAACGTATGCGGATGAAAAGCACCGCCCTCTCCTACCTCCGTAGATCCAAAGTCGGTTCGCAATTTGGAGCTCTAAAGCTCAATCGGTGACTGGATCTAGACTTCTTCTTACTCGTTGCTCTCCTCTCCCTATAGAACTGAGACAGAGAACCAGCGAACAGAAGATGAGGGTTTTGAAACCCTACACTCGGGTATATCCCAATAGGAATAACCTCCAGCTGTCGGATCCCAACATAAAGAAATGTATGGCTACGATCCAGGTCTGATATGGAAAAACTGGGCGGAACACCGAACGGTTCACAAACTGGAGCAGGACACATCCGCGACAAACTCAAACTGTGTCGGGACATTTAGCTGAGACCCTACCAAGACCCCTATGTCGACACTCTATATAGATACCCTGTGTCGACACTCTCTGTCAACACCCTGTGTCGTGTCGATACCCTGTGTCGACACAGCACAACCTGTGTCGACACTCTGTGTCGACTCTCGGTGTCGACACTCTGTGTCGACACTCTGTGTCGACACTCTGTGTCGACACTCTGTGTCGACATAGCAGAACCTGGCTGTGTTGACACAGTAGGCCCTGTGTCGACACAGCAGGCCCTGTGTCGACACAGCAGGCCCTGTGTCGACACAGCAGGCCCTGTGTCGACACAGCAGGCCCTGTGTCGACACAGCAGGCCCTGTGTCGACACAGCAGGCCCTGTGTCGACACATCAGGCCCTATGTCGACACAGCAGACCCTATGTCGACACAGCAGGCCCTGTGTCGACACAACAGACTGTGTCAAACATGCCACAACTCGCCATGGACACAGCCTATGACACACCCGTATCCCAGGCCATGTGACCCCTGCAAAATTCCAAACTTGGCTCAAAACGCCTCCCTTCGCTCTTTTGAGTTTCGGGGCATTACAACTCTCTCCCTCTTAAAAGAATTTTGTCCACAAAATTGCATAAAGGAAATATACGCATAAAGCTCAAACGGTACCTGAGCAAAACAACTCTGGTACTCATCAAGCATAGTCTGCTCTCGCTCCCAAGAGAGCTCCTCCCAACCAAAATTGTCCCAACGGATCTTGACCATCCTGATCTCTTTATTGCATAGCCGCTTGACTTCCGAGTCCTCAATATGTACGGGCTTGACCTTCGTCGTCAACCCACTGTCAACCGACACTTGATCGACCGCGATCACTTGCGTAGGCTCTTACACCGCCTTCCATAGCACCGATATATGGAATACATCATGTAGACCACTAAGCTCCACTGACGGCTTCAACCGATACGCTGCTTCACCAATCCGCTCCAGAACCTCAAACGCTCCAAGGTACCTCGGGCTTAGCTTCTTCAAGCGCCGCACCCGCGAGACACCCTTAAACGGCTTGATCTTCAAGTACACCCAATCGCCAACAGCGAACTCCACGTTCCTGTGCTTGGAATTATAGTACTTAGCCTGGAGGTCCTTAGCGATTAGTAACCTCTCCCAAATGGTTCTCACCAAAGAAGTAGCATCCTCCACCTCTAGTCGCTTGTACAACTTTGACTCTCTCATTTCAAACCAAGACAACGGCGTGCGACATCTTCTACCATAAATGGACTCAAAGGTCACTATTTGTATGCTTGCCTTGTAGCTATTGTTGTACCATAAATGGCCTCAAAGGTCCCATTACTTTCCAAAGTCCAGGACACACATGCGAAGCATGTCTTCCATTGTACTTTTGACCCTCTCGATCTGACCATCCGTCTGCGGATGAAAGGCTGTGCTAAAACTCAGCTTTATTCCCAACATCTACTGTACCAGCCTCTAATCATTGGACGTGAACCGCCCATCTCGGTCACTCACGATGCTGTGGGGCACACCATGAAGACGCACAATATTATCCACATACAACTTTGCCAATTTCTCAACTGAATCATCCTTCCTACGTGGAATGAAATGTGACACCTTCATTAGACGAGATACGACCACCCAAATGACATCGTTCCCCTTTTGCGACCTTGGCAGCCCGTACACAAAGTCCATAGTAATGTCGTTGAACTTCCACTCCGGAATAGGCAAGGATTTCAAGAATCCTCCCGGCTTTTGGCATTCCGCCTTCACCAAGGCGCAAGTTTGACACTTTGCCACATAGAGCGCCACATCCTTTTTCAGTCCTGGCCACCAGAACAATTTCTTAACATCACGTTACATCTTGGTGCTCCCCGGGTGAATTGAGTACTTGGTATGATGCGCCTCGTACAACAATTCCACCTGCAAATTGCCCACTCTTGGGACGCACAGACGACCATATTTCCAAAGTAATCCGTCCTCCAGAACGAATTGGGAATTTGACCCATCCAGAGCCTCTATCATGAGTTGCTTCATGTGGACATCCATATCCAAAGGCTGCCGAATCCGATCAGCCAGGTCATATTGGACTTCAGTCCAATTCAATACTGCTTCAGCACTTGATTGCTTGTCTACGCAAGAGATCTCCAATGCCTCTAACTCCCTAACCAATCGCTCGTCATGGACCGACAGCCAATTGGCTTGAACCGGGGTCCGACGACTCAACGTGTCCGCAACTGCATTGCCTTTACCCGACACGTAGTGGATCTTAAACATATAGTCCCCCAGGAACTCCATCCATCTACACTGTCGCATGTTCAGATCTTTTTGATCCAGCAAATATTTCAGGCTCTTGTGATCGGTGTAGATATCAATCTTCACACCGTATAAATAATGTCTCCACAGTTTCAAGGCAAAAATCACGGTCGCTAACTCCAAAGCATGGACCGGATAGTTCCTCTCGTGCACCTTCAGCTGTCTGGAGCCATATGCTATAACGCTTCCATGCTATAACAGCACACAACCAAAACCACTGCCCGAAGCATCGCTATAAATCTCAAAACCTTCGGTCCCACACGACGAACTAAGAACTCGCGCCGTGGTCAACTTACACTTCAACTCCTCAAAAGCTCATGCGCACTCCGGCGTTCAAGCGAACTTCTGCTCTTTCCTCGTCAAAATAGTGAGAGGTAACGCTATCCGCGAGAAGTTCTCCACGAAGCGCCCATAATAGCCGACAAGCCCCAGAAAGCTCCAGACTTCCATTACCGTAGAAAGCTCAGGCCACTCTCGTATCGCAACAATCATCGTCGGATCCACTGCAATACCCTCTCCACTCACTATATGACCGAGGAATGTCACTGAGGACAACCAAAACTCGCATTTCGAGAACTTGACATACAATTGATTCCTCCTTAGCGTCTCCAAAACCAAATGAAGATGCCTGAAGTGATCTTCCTCACTCTGCGAGTACACCAAAATATTGTCGATGAAGATGATCAAAAAATGGTCCATGTACTCCCTGAACGTCCGATTCATCAAATCCAAGAACACTGACGGCTCATTAGTCAGCCCAAACAGCATGACCGTAAATTCCTAATTCCCGTATCTTGTGTTGAATGTTGTCTTAGGGATATCACTCTCCCTTATCCTCAGCTGATAGTAACCAGACTTGAGATCCAACTTAGAGTACACTGTCGACCCGACCAACTGATTAAAAAGATCATCGATCCTTGGGATTGGGTACTTGTTCTTTTTCGTTAGCTTTTTTAACTCCCGATAATCAATACAAAGTCTCAATCTCCCGTCTTTTTTCTTTACAAAGAGGACCGGTGCGCTCCAGGCCGATGAACTTGGATGCACAAACCCTTGCTCCAACCATTCTTGAAGTTGCACCTTCAGCTCCGTCATTTCCTTAGGCGCTAGCCGATACAGAGATCGTGATACAGGCTTTGCACATGGCACTAGCTCAATAGTGAAATCTATCTCCCGTTGAGACGGGGCTCCAGGAAGATCGACGGGGAACATATCAGGGTACTCAGCTACCATTGAAATACTATCCAAAGTAGACTTCGGCTTTGCAACCTCCACTAGTGTAAAGAACAGCTCTACACCAGCACAAACCGCCTTCACCACCTGAAGAGCAGACATCAACGTCTTGCTCGACCCTTTCAAGCTCATAAAAGTCGTCTCACGACTTGCTCCCAACTTGACTTCCTTGCGACCGCAATCAATATAGGCTTGCTGCTCCGAGAGCCAGTCCATGCCAAATATAACGTCGAACTCCACCAGCGGTAGTAACGACACTTGTAGATCGAATTCTTGATTCCCAATGCGAATCTTAACACCGTAGATTTTATCCGCGCGCATCGAACACCCATTTGGTAACAACACATCCAACTTGTCCTTCGCCATCGAAGAAGGTACTCCGATGCGCGATATGAATCCTTTAGAAAAGAAGGAGTGTGAAGTGATGAGTCCACATTTTACACTGATTTTTGGACTCATATGGGCTAGTTTTATCTCCTTAGCACTACACTTGAGAGCCTTTATTGCTTATTTGTGTTTATGTACCTATTTCACAATTAAGTGCACTGTAGGCCCGCTTCTGTGTGCTTTCTGTGTTTCCATTTCTGTTGTTATTCTTTAGCCCTATCTCGGGGATGTGGTGTGCACGTTCTGGTGGCCTTTCTGCCCCTTCTGCTGGTACAGGGGTCGTGTGCGCGTTCCGGGATGGTTGTGAAACAGGAATACTGCGCACGATCAGGGGATCTAATGCGCACGACCACTGGTCGTGCGCCCCCGATCGTGCGCACTACTCTACGTTTTCTATAGAATCAGCCTGGGGTAAGCGCATGACCACTGGACTTACTGCACACGACCACTGGTCGTGCGCCACCGTTCGTGCGCATTACCCCCCCTTTTTCATAACCATGTCTCGGTAATCGCACGAGCACTGGCCATAGTGCGCACGACCACTGGTCGTGCGCCACTGCTCGTGCGTGTTTGTGCTGATGCTTCTTGTCCAGGTTGCAGGTTTATTTGGAAAAGCCACACGATCATCGACCTACAGTGCGCACGACCACTGGTCGTGCGCCACTGATCGTGCACACTGCTTTTGCTGTCTCCGTATAAAAGGCCCTGCTCCGCGTTTTAGGTCAACGCTTGTCATTTGCTGCGATCGGAGAGTGCGCGGGAATCGCCTTTTCACTTCTCCAGCTGCTCCATCACTTCCACCTTCGTCGGGAAGCCATTTCCACCTACTCCGAAGCTTTTCAACACTCCGGCGAAGCCCTCGGCCATTGGTGACTTCAACTCCAAGCTTTACTGCAGAGTTGGTGAAGTAGATAACCTAGAGAACGGACTTAAAGGCCTTCGAGGTGACAGATCGTTGGTACCGGAAGCCTCCTTGGACTGAGCCCGGAAGCGGATTGACAACTCGCTACTCCGGCCACGACCCGCGGTGGATCTTCATTCTCTTTTGGTTTACTCCTCTTCCCCTTCCTCTGTGTTATGAATGTTTTGAGCAGTGTAATGAATATTTCCATCCCTGAACATCAAGTTTACTTTCTAGTTAATGGAATGTTAGTTTCTTCTTATGCTTGTGAGTTCTGTCTGTGAATGCGCCTCACTCACCCCACATCCACTTCATTCATGTGCCTTGTCTGATTGCAATCCACACAAGAACGCTGCAATCCATTAGTTTCCCTTCCACTCGCCCAACTGACGTTCGGCATAGCGGCCGACAAACCCATTTCACCTTGCGAAGCGGTGCCGTCGACCCGCATAGCTTTTACTAGTTCAGTAGATCAAACATCCACAATCTCCCGAGTCCGCTATTTTCTTTTTGTTCTATTTTTAACTCTCATAACGATATTCTCTGTACTGTTGCCGTTCTACTCTAATTGCATTCCTCAAGAGACCGACACTTGGGGATTTACTCCCAAAACTTTATTACTTGTGCGACCGGTGCGCTTGCCGTATTACACGCATCAAGTTTTTGGCGCCGTTGCCGGGGAATGCAACTGTAGAGCGACTCCAGATGACTGAGAATTGCGTGATGCTAGTTGTTTTGTTGTTTTTCATCCCTTTTCTCTTGTGTTGTTATTCCGTCAGATGGAAGTGTTAGTTTTATTCGCAGAATCTATGCCAAGTAGTTGTATCCCTGATATTTGAAATCGATGCAATGTGGGCTAATTTCAATATCAATTGCCGTCATTGTGGAGACATCTCTCATGCTAGCGACAGATGCCCTCAGAAGTATAGTAGCCAGGAAATTTATGAATCGACACATCGTCGACATAAGCCGGTTAGCTACCGACCTGCGGAGCCATTACCGCACTACTTTTATTCAGCTTCAGCACCAGTTGCACCGCCGAAGCCGGCTAAGCAGTGCCTTTTTTGTCGAAGCTGGGATCATGCATTGAAGGATTGCGCCGCGTACCTAGCTGAGCTAGCAGTGGATGACGAGCCGGATTTTCGGATTGTCTCCACTTCAACCTTAGGCAACATCCCTTCCGTATCGGGGTATGTACCATTGCCATCTCTAGGTTATGGAGAAGACATCCCAGGTATGTGCACCAATACATGTGCTTATCCCCATTCCGACAATGTTATTTGTACTCCTGAAGTGCCTACTTCAACTAGCATAGAATCTTTTAGTTGTGAAGAGCTAGCGCTCAACGTCCTACCAAGCTTCGTGTCTTCACCTTCCTCTTTGCATAGCATTCTTTCTTCTTCGGACAGTGCTGTTGAGATTGAATCGCAGGTGGAAATTAGCATTTCCCGCGTTCTGTTAGATCCAGTCGAGGAGGACGACTCCGTGGCAGAGGTTGTGACCTCCATCCCATGTGAGGATTCCCGAGGCATGGACGAGGTAGACGCAGCTTCAGAACATTCCTGCACTAGTGTAAACAGCTGTTTGGAAGCATTCACAATTCCGCCGACGGGGGATGACTCTGGGATCATCCCCAAGATCGAGGTCCGTTTATGTTATTCTTCTAGTTTATTTCTTGACCCTGCTCTCGTGTCTACTCCCATGTAGGACCACATTGTGGAATTGGTCCAGTCAGTACAAGGGCCTGTAATGCGTCCTCAGACTTATTATCACCGGATGCAGATGGAGTTGGAGCCGATGAGCTTCCCAAGTGACTTTCTGCCCATGCCTGAAACTTCCGATAGATATACGTATACAGGTATTGGGGCGTATGTTCTATCTTCGTTCCGGTACCCGCTACCGCAGCGTGACCATGAACCTCTGCCTGAGCATTTCCAGTTTCATTCGCCCATCAGTTAGGAGATGCTCAGATTTTGTATAAGTCCTGTTGGGAGACAATAAACCCAACAGTTATCTAGGATAGTGTTTCTTTTGTTAAAATTTTTGTTTGTATTTCATTATTTGGGTGTGGTAGCCCAGCTGTGTGTTGAGCTCTTTGTTGCACCACGTGGTCAGCAGTGTGAAATAGACTAAAAACTCAGGCGTGCGAAAAATTTCACGGCGCACGACCACTGGTCGTGCGCACTACTTATAATCGCACGACCACTGGTCGTGCGCATGCCTGGTTTCTTTTTATTTTCCAGCCGCTGTCCACTCTGCGTGCGCCCTAATCTCCCGCTTGGTCCGCTGGGCGTGCGTTGTCGGCGCTCATCTTCTTCCGATTCCTCCACGGTGGTTCGTATCTCTCTCCTCCGGTAGGATCCCTCAACTTCTTATCTCCCTTCCTTACTTTGCTGTAATGGAACCTAGACGCCGCCCTATAGTCAAGGCCTATCAGAGATCCGGTCGAGCTTCAGCAAGCCCTGCGCAGATTTTGGGAAGAATGGGAACTTTTGCTAAGGCAGAGCATACTCAACGCTATAATTCCATGAAGGACAAGCCATTCCTCTCTCAGCGGCTTGTTGACTAGAATGAGCTGCGTTCCATTGGGGATGACAGTGCATTAGCAGAGGCCGTGCTCATTCTCTACTCTTTTGATTTTTGGAGCAAGTTATTCGAGTGTGACGAGCTTGGCTTCCGGGAATTGACATTGGAATTCCTTTCCACATTCACTTGGGAGACAACGGCGGACAAGCAGTTTCTCCCCACTTGTTCCTTTCGGATTATGGGAAATGTCTTTACGGTCACACTGCACGAGCTTGCCATCCATGCAGGTGTCTATTCCGAGGCAGAGGCATCCCAGATTAATTTCCCCGCATTGTGCATTGATTTTCCAGAGGGTGTGACTCCGCGGTCTGCTTGGCATTCTCTGACCGGAGGGCATGAGGAGTATGTAGCCCGCCGTGCCAAGTCAACAAAAATTGTCTCCCCCGCTCTCAGGTTTATGCAGCATTTGCTTAGTCATTCACTCACCGCTAGGGCCCTGAGCAAGAATGTGGTCGGGTGGCAGGATTTGATCTCCTTATCTAGCATGCAGCAGCAGTACCCCCTCCATTTGGGGTATATGCTGGCCTATTTCTTCCACCACGAGGCCACTTATGGTCTCGCGGGCGCGATCGGGGGTGCTTACTACATTACCCGCATTGCCAAAAGTTTGGGAGTTTGGAGCCAGCTACCTCCGATGGTGCAGGTCACTGCCCCATCCATGATCTCCAAGGCCAACCTGGTGAGTTGCCATTTGCTACGTGTGGTAGGGAGAAAAGGTGGCCGACATTTTATTGTCTGCATGCCTGGTGATGAGCCTGCGGGTCGAGATGAAGGGGAAGATGAAGGAGAGCCAGGTGAATCTTCTGCTATGGGTTGGCGGAGTGCAGGAGTGCCACCGCAGCAGAGTCAACAACAACTGAGGCCGCCCATAAAGCATGAGGGGCAATCTAGCCGCCAGTCCAGCTCAGTTCAAGAGAGGGGAGTCCCGTATTTGTCCGAGCGCCTTGCTGATTTGGAAGCTTCCCAGTTTTGGATGCAGGATTTTATTTATCAGCAAGCAGTGCGAGGCGGGATGAACATTCAACCACCTCCCACTCGTGTCGCCCCATCAGCACCTGGTCCACGTCCGTCGCCCATCGAGATTCACGACAGTGATAGTGAGGGGGAGTGAGTGGAACTCACCACAGAGCTAGTCTACCACACCTTCTGTTTCTTTTCTTTTGTTTATATTTTCTGAGCAAGACAGCTACTATATTTTTATGAGCGCCCATCTGGGAGCCGACTGTTGTCTTTTCTTTTTTTTATGTATCGAACTCTCTATTTGAACTGCTAATACAGGTATTTGGTCCACCTTAAGGATGGTAAACAAAAGGGCTTTCGGGAGACAACCCAAGTTGGACCGTTCGGTCCTATGCTGTATTTTGAGTTCGGTATATTTCTTCATATATATATGTGTCCAGTTTTGTTTGGCTTGCATCCTTTAATCGCAGGTGCAGGAATATTAGAGGCGCGGCAACGTGGCCGCACTTGGACATCTCATTGCCCGACTGGTATGCTCAATTTTGAGCATAGGTAACTTCCTACCCTAGCTATTTCTCCTCTTTGGAATGTTTATTTTTACTCGTAGTCAACTTTAAGTCTGGGGGGGGGGGGGGTAGTCTGCCTGTGGTCACTACACCGCACCTTCTGTTGCATTCCAGTTTCTTATTTACTTATTTCTTGTTTTTTTTGGTTGCACACACTGAATCACACACACGAGTGCGCTCTTACCCACGCGCACAACCCGAGTTAAATTTATTGCTTTTGTGTAAACTTTAAAATAGTGGTACTAGCTTAGGATTTCAGGATTGAGTCGTTCGAAACTCATGAAGTGCTCCTAATCGAATACTCATGGTTTGTGTAGAGTTAGGATAGAACTAATTTTTCTTTATGCTCGTAGAATTATTCTTTTCTGCTCACGTCAATATTGTTTGTACTGCTCAAAATCTGAATCTGGGATAATCAAACGATAGTGTAGGAATGTGTGTAGCCGCCACTAGACTCGTATTGCTCGAGTCGGGGGGAAGGATCATCTTTCTCGATGGCTAAGAACTTGCCCTAAGCTACTCTTGAAGCATTGGTGCACGGTTAGTTAAGCGTGAGCATGACGTAGGCCTTCTTTTCGGCTAGTTTGAGCCTTGTTTAGCCATTCCTACCTGTTAACCATTGCATGCCAAATTTGTGCCTACCCTTCCTTTGAATCCAGCTCCACTCACTTTCACCAAGGCCTGAAGCTAAACCCACCTTCGCAATCAAATGCTTGAGCTGATTTGTATTTCCTGTTTTGCCGAGGTTGTGATTAGTGGACATTGTTTTTGGGGGTGCTGATTTTATTACCGTTTTGATTGCTTCGTTTGGGGATTGCTAGCGCAGAAAAGAAAACAACAGTTTATGAAAATAAAAAGCTGATTCGCGCAATAGAAAAAACAAATATTTATGTGAAAGAATTGCTTTGAGATTTCGATCCCCATCCTCTGTATTGAATTTGGTCGGGTTCAGCCGTGTTCACACCCGGATTTCAAGCTAAGTCTAGGGGCGTGTGCCCCATTCTTTTCTAAGTGGCTGTTTTGGTTTGGGTTGTTTTCGCTCGCTTTGGTTGCATAGAGCCTTCATGTTTATCTTTGACTACCAAGCCGTTGCCTAATCCCCATTTCCTCCTACAAGTCCTACTGATTCACGCTTGAGTCTAACCCGCGCCGTGGAGAGAGTGTGAACGTGCAAGCGTATGGTCCCCGACATTGGTGGATTTCTTTGGAGGTGATCCTGAGTCCCGAACTTTGGCAATGCTCACCTTAGTGGCCTGCCTACTTTCTTCCTGCACATGATCACATGATTCTCCAGAATTCTAATTTTGAGCAATTACAATATTTATTTACGTCTGTCGAATAGTTTAAACTACGTTGTATAATTAAAAAGTTTTTCTATTATATCTTCTATACTCATGATATATTTGATTTCTCGTCTTACTTCTTTCTGAAATTGCTGAGCCAGTTAGCTATCTTCGAGTCCATGGAGTGATGATTTGCTCGGGACGTGCAAATGGTTAAGTCTGGGGGTGTGATGAGTCCACATTTTACATTGATTTTTGGACTCATCTGGGCTAGTTTTATCGCCTTAGCACTACACTTGAGAGCCTTTATTGCTTATTTGTGTTTATGTACCTATTTCACGATTAAGTGCACTGTAGGCCCGCTTCTGTGTGCTTTTTGTGTTTACATTTCTGTTGTTATTCTTTAACCCTATCTCAGGGATGTGGTGTGCACGTTCTGCTGGCCTTTCTGCCCCTTCTACTGGTACAGGGGTCGTGTGCGTGTTCCGGGATGGTTGTGAAACAGGAATACTGCGCACGATCAGGGGATCTAATGAGCACGACCACTGGTCGTGCGCCCCTGATCGTGTGCACTACTCTACACTTTCTATAGAATCAGCCTGGGGTAAGCGCACGACCACTGGACTTACTGCGCACGACCACTAGTCGTGCGCCACCGTTCGTGCGCATTACACCCCCTTTTTCATAACCCTGTCTCGGTAATCGCACGAGCACTGGCCATAGTGCACACGACCACTGGTCGTGCGCCACTGCTCGTGCGCGTTTGTGCTGATGCTTCTTGTCCAGGTTGCAGGTTTATTTGGAAAAGCCGCACGATCATCGACCTACAGTGCGCACGACCACTGGTCGTGCGCCACTGATCGTGCGCACTGCTTCTGTTGTCTCCGTATAAAAGGCCCTGCTCCGCATTTTAGGTCAACTCCTGTCATTTGCTGCGATCGGAGATTGCGCGGGAATCGCCTTTTCACTTCTCCAGCTGCTCCATCACTTCCACCTTCGTCGGGAAGCCATTTCCACTTACTCCGAAGCTTTTCAACACTCCGGCGAAGCCCTCGGCCATTAGTGACTTCAAATCCAAGCTTTCCTGCAGAGTTGGTGAAGTAGATAACCTAGAGAACGGAATTAAAGGCCTTCGAGGTGACAGATCGTTGGTACCGGAAGCCTCCTTGGACTGAGCCCGGAAGCGGATTGACAACTCGCTACTCCGGCCACGACCCGCGGTGGATCTTCATTCTCTTTTGGTTTACTCCTCTTCCCCTTCCTCTGTGTTATGAATGTTTTGAGCAGTGTAATGAACATTTCCATCCCTGAACATCAAGTTTACTTTCTAGTTAATGGAATGTTAGTTTCTTCTTATGCTTGTGAGTTCTGTCTGTGAATGCGCCTCACTCACTCCACATCCACTTCATTCCTGTGCCTTGTCCGATTGCAATCCACACAAGAATGCTGCAATCCATTAGTTTCCCTTCCACTCGCCCAACTGAAGTTCGGCATAGCGGCCGACAAACCCATTTCACCTTGCGAAGCGGTGCCGTCGACCGACATAGCTTTTACTAGTTCAGTAGATAGAACATCCACAATCTCCCGAGTCCGCTATTTTCTTTTTGTTCTATTTTTAACTCTCATAACGATATTCTCAGTACTGTTGTCGTTCTACGCTAATTGCATTCCTCAAGAGACCGACACTTGGGGATTTACTCCCAAAACTTTATTACTTGTGCGACCGGTGCGCTTGCCATATTACACGCATCATGAAGCTCCCGTATCAAAGAGTGCTCTCGCCGGAAACTCATAAATCAAAACAAATCCTAAACAAGCAGTTGTAATGTAACATACACATAACAAGTATTTAAAGAAATTTAACTTGCTACAAATTAAATTGTACCTGTCACCACATCCGCTTGTTTAATGGCCTCTTGTTGGACAAGATTATAAACATTTGGTTGAGCCGGAGCATAATGGGACACGGTTGACTCCACCGCCTTGCCCTTCTCTTCATAAGTTACTCTCGGCTTCCTTTCGGACTTGGGACGTCCACTCCAGCAATCACGGTCAAAGTGCCCCGGCTTCCCACAAGTAAAACATGCACTCGCGGTCCGACCCGTAGTCGCCCCAGAAGCACCGAAAGAAGGAGCTGGACCCGAAGTCATAACCTTCATAAAGAAGTTACGGTACCCAGACTTTGAGTTAGCCAGGACCTTGAACTCAGACTTCTTATCACCCAAGCTTTTCTTCGCTTGAACATTCTTCATGTCCATCTCCAAAGACCGAGCCGTGTTGACCAGGGTCAAGAAAACCTGGGTCATCGGCCCCAAGAGTAGTAGCCTCAAGTCATCTCTTAGACCTTCGTAGAAACGGTTGGTCTTACGCTCCTCATCCGTGATGATGGAGTTAGCGTACCGACCCAAACCAGTAAACTCATGGAGATACTCATCCACGCTACTCTCTCCTTGTACGAACATCTGGAACTCATTCTCCAAAGCTATCCTCTGAGTCGAAGGAAGGTACCTAGCCAAGAACAATCTCGAGAACTCCTCCATCGAGACGTCTGTAAGTTGCCTTCCTCTCAATAGATGCAGCTCTAAACCCTCCCACCACAGCCTAGCGTCTCCATCCAACAGGAATATAGCTATAGTGGTCATCTGCCACTCCTCCGTCTCCGTCGCTGTCAAGACTCTCTTCACACGGGAGAGCCAGTCTTCAACTTGAGATGGGGTTCCCAACCCCAAGAATGCCTGAGGATTAAAGCTCATGATATGATTGAGCTGTCTCTCGGTTGCCCTCCTCGGCACCAATAGTTCCACTACTACCTGCTCCACTCTTCTCGGCTCAACCTCTGGAAGAGGTACCTGCTCCATCGCAGGAGCGGGATGCTGCATTTGCCTTAAAGGCTGCGCATTGATTATGGCAAACACTACTTCAGCCACCAATCATATGGTCTCAGCCGATGGAGGTGTTGTAGGAGCATCGTTTGGTGCACTACTAGCCTCAGAAACTCGGCATTCCAACGGCCCAGCACCGCTTCTGGTCACCTATAGTTGTACAAAACACCTGCACACTATACCCCTGAAAGTATGATTAAATAAAACATGGGATTTGATATTGAACGTGAGGGATAGATCTATTTTAAACTAGGGGGTGAATAGTGTAAATTAAAATTTTAAATTTGATTTCTGAGTAGTTTAGAAAATAGGTGTTATATACAATCGTATGGTCTCAGCCGATGGAGGTGTTGCAGGAGCAACATTTGGTGCACTGCTAGCCTTTGAAACTCGACGTTCCGACGGCCCAGTACCGCTTATAGTCACCTATAGTGGTACAAAACACCATTAAGCGACCAAATAAAATTGCAAATAGCAATTATAGGAACACTCAGGTTACCCAAACACATGTATTTTCATTCCTAAGTGGACATTCATGGGTTCTTTTGCTATTATAACGATGACGCACACACATGTGCTCACCACCCCTTAAAAATAATTCGCCCACGAATTCATGTTAAGCCTGACTGAAACCAGTAGTATGATACCAAATTGTAACACCCCCTATCCATCACATATCATATAACAGTAGGTCTGGCCGGGGCCCGACGCCATATACCACAGACAGACCGAGTGATTACTCAATGGAAACCATCCAACTAATACCAACGTCCTACACAGAGCATTCTAGCCGAAGCAATTAAAAGTTGCATTACTAAAGAACCCAACACTAGCATGAATGTCCACTAATAAGCCAAAATTTATAAAGTACAAATACACAAGTACTGTCCTTATGGCCTTACAATTATTTTCCTCAAATTATATGTCTTAATTCAAACCTCGGCACGCAGGCCGGCCATACATGAATAAAAGAAAACACTCAAATTAGGCCTTCGAGGGCCGGCTCAGCAACATAGTCTTTAGCTCGCTATTTACCGCTCAGCTCCGCAGCACCTACAAGCACAATCCACCGTAACAGTGGCAAACCAAAGCAACGGTAGCAATGCTGACCAAATTATAACGATCCCGCCCCAACTCGGGGCGGCAATGCTCCTTCCCTGCACTTTATTAGCATAACCAAGCAGTATGTATAAGCATTGCATCATAGGCGTTGGCACGCACGGCCACACGGCCCGTGCACTCAGGGCACATTCTCGGTGAACCGGTCAATGTCACGTCAATTTAAGCCATAGATACCCTGGTCTCACCACCGCCACTTTGACGGATAAACTATGGTCATTTTGTCTTCCCGACACGGGTCACGTCAATTTAAGCCATAAACCACCGAAGACCCTCATGGATGCCAACGGCTCTAACCGAACGACATAGAACGGGTACGATTCCATCTAACCCGTGCTCACATCGTAATGACAATTTAAGCCATATACACGGGTCAAACTTCTCCCGAGTCCTATTTCCTCCACACACTTCACATAACCCGGTTATGTTCAAGTTGGCTCCCATACCACCAAGTTGGTAGAACCACACATCTGCCCAGTTTTCCGGGTGCACCTTGGAGTTAATCCCCAAGTCTCCCTGTTGCAATATACCACGTAGAAAACCCGAAAAACAAACATTCGCACGGAGTCTTCTCCGGCCATTTATGCAATGCAACATCACGATCCAGACCAACTTGTCCGGGTAGACTTCACACATCATGCGTATATCCGTTCTTGATTGTGGAATCTATATGTACACAATGGGGACTATTCATGTCTACCCGAAGGAACTCCTCAAACTCACTGCACACTCGCGAGAGCGGGCTTCCCTATACAAAAGAAGTAGATCTTCACATGATAAAGTAGAGAATCATTACCCTATCGTTCTTCCTTGGCGCCATGGAAAATTATGCGGATGAAAAGCACCGCCCTCTCCTAGCCTCTGTAGATCCGAAGTCGGTTTGCGATATGGAGCTCCGAAGCTCCGTCGGTGACCGGATCTAGACTTCTTCTTCCTCATTGCTCTCCACTCTCTCTAGAACTTAGAGAGAGAACCAGCGAACAAAAGATGAGGGTTTTGAAATCATACACTCGGGTATATCCCAATAGGAATAACCTCCAGCCGTCGGATCCCAACATAAAGAAATGTACGGCTACGATCCAGGTCAGACATGGAAAAACTGGGCCGAACACCGCACGGTTCATAAACCGGAGCAGGAAACATCCGCGACAAACTCAAACTGTGTCGGGACATTTAGCCGAGACCCTGCCAAGACCCCTATTTCTAAACCCTGTGTCGACACTCTGTGTCGACACCTTGTGTCGACACCTTGTGTCGACACAGCACAACCTGTGTCGACACATTATGTCGACACTCTGTGTTGACACTCTATGTCGACACAACACAACCGTAGGCCGTGTATCGACACATCAGGCCCTGTGTCGACACAGCAGGCCCTGTGTCGACACAACAGGCCCTGTGTCGACAGAGCAGGCCCTGTGTCGACACAGCAGGCCCTGTGTCGACACACAGCAGGCCCTGTGTCGACACGGCAGACCCTGTGTCGACACGGCAGACCCTGTGTCGACACAGCAGACTTTGTCAAACACACCACAACTCGCCAAGGACACGACCTATGACACGCCCGTGTCCCAGGCCGTGTGACCCCTGCCAAATTCCAAACTTGGATCCAAATGTCTCTCGTCACTCTTTTTAGTTTCGGGGCGTTACACACCTGGTCCCTCCGATTGCATCTACAAAGAGATGTCCAAGACATAGTCCTCGCCTCGCATATCATGGACCATGACGGAGCCCTCCAGAATCTCCCAAAAGCAGCCATGCTTCCCTCTGCCTTATTCATCAACTTCAACCTCCACTCATGCATCATAGTAGTATCACCAACAACCTTGGGCATAAGAGCCCAAGCCTCGTCGCCTCTGAGAGTAGTCACCTCTTCAGCCTTGGTGTCAACCACCTCCTTGATTCTAGTGGGGTCATCATAGCTAGAAGGTACTCGCTCGAACTGAGGGCTTACAAGGAAACATGAGACCAAGCTCACCACATTGCATCCGCTATATCGAGCTGGTGGCTTACTGATCCTCTTCGATCTCTGAAGAACCTGATCAAGGCTAACCACCTTCGCTGCTCCTCCTGAACTAGCTCCATTCCCGGGCAAACCTGAAACAATGCTCCCCTTTCTTCCTGAACAAGACGCCTCCTCACTGAAACTAGGAGCACCTGGAGCAACGCTCCCCCTGCTACCTGAACTAGAAGCCTCCGCTCTCGAACAAGAACTACTTGGAACATCGCTCCACTTGCTTCTCAAACCAAAAGCCTCTGCCTTCGAGCCAGAAGTACTTGGAGCAACGCTCTGCCTGCTTATTGACCCCGACGCCTTTACCATGGAGCTAGAACAACCTGGAGCTCCTGGTGACTCAGATAGCTCCAGCTGAACCTTAACAGCAGCCTCCTTCAGCCCACCATCTGACTTGCTCATCTTTAGCTCCACATAAGAGCTATCTTAATGCGACGTCAACTCATCGAAGACAATGTCTCTCGACACAATGAGCCTCTTTGCACAGATTCCAAACAACTCCATCTTTTCCTCTGCTCATCACACCCAACAAAGACCAGCTTCACCTTGAGAGCATCCGGAGAGTGTACGTAGCAGGTAGATCCAAACACCAGTAGGTGCCTCACACTGGGCTTCACCCCGAACATTAACTCATATGGAGTCTTCACAATGATCGGACTTAGAGGCATCTGATTGATGACATGAGCAGCACATGCCATTCCTTCTGCCCAAAGAGCCTTAGGAACACCTTTGCTCCAAAGCCAACACTTGCAGGTCTCCGTCAACCAACGGATCATCCGAACTGCAACACCACCTTGCTGTGAAGTATGTCCACAAGAAAGCTCCTTCCGGATCCCATGCTTCCTGCAAACATTTGAGAACTCGGTTGAGCCAAACTCACCACTGATGCTTGTCCTCAACTTCTTGATCTGTAGGCCAAGCTGGCCTTCCACAAGCTTCTTGAACTCCATAAGCAAGCACATCATGTTTGACTTCTCCTTCATAAAGTATACCCAATTATACCTTGAATAGTCATCAACCAATATCAGCATGAACCTGCTGCCTCCAAGACTAGGGGTGACGGTCGGTCCAACCAGAGCAAAATGGACAACCTCCAAATGTGCTTTACATCTGGATTGTGCCTTATCAACCATAAAGCGATAAGCTTCACCTTGCTGACATCCCGCACACCCATGACCATCGTCATAGGATGACAATCTAGGCAAGCCTCTTATGAGTCTTCTTTCCATCTTTACTTTCAGCTTGTCCATCCCAACATACCCCAGTCTTTCATGCCAGATAGCTGCACTATCATTGGCCTTCATCCTATCAGCACCAAAACGTGTTGAAATCCCAACTAAGTTCTTCTCGTTACTCTTTACAAGAGCAACGTTCGCCGAGAGCAAGACAACCTTGCACTCCTTCCTGAGATGACCTTGCTACTTGCATTTATAGTACCTTGATCCTTCCCTCCTCTTCCCATCACACCTAGGAGAACCACTCCTCTCTTGTTGATAAGAAGTAGAAGGACCATCTTCTATAGAAACCTTCACCTCCTTCCTGAACAACCCATCAAGTGAAGTCCAAACCTCCGCAGCTGACAGACATTCACTGATGTGGTCCAAGAGCTCCGATGAGATCACCTGCTTGAGAATAGAATCCGCTTTCGCATTTGTCTCCTTCCAAGCTCTCATCTCTTCAGTATTGCTAGCAGTAGCCTCTTATCTTTCTGCTCCGCATACTACCTCCCAAAGGTCCTCGCCAAGAATAAACCTCTCCATACAAGACTTCCACCAATCAAAGATCATCTCTGTAAGGAGATCAATTCCAAGACAACTTGCATCCTCCACTGCCATGGTTCTACCACTGGTTCCCTCTTCACAAGAGCAACAGCCACTTCAGTTGATCACTGCTTATCCACTCCAATCTAGCTCCGAGACCAAGTTCACAGCTCAAGCAACTAAACCTGGAGCTCTAATACCATGTTGAATTTTCTCCAGGTGGTCACCAAGATAGCATGAAGCCAAATTAATATTCTCAGAACTATCTAGATCACACCTTGATCACGCGGAAATTTCCATGGACCTTGGAGTAAGCAGGGGTTATCTCAACATAAGTCATTCAACTAGAAAACACATGCAACATAAGAGTCTTTATTGATTAACAGCAATCTTCCTTACAAGGAGAGACATACATGGCGAGACATGCTTCACCAAACAACCACCAAAGGGACAGCAGAGACTTCAAATACAAGACAAGACAAACAAGCCACGCGGACTCAAACACAAGCCGACGGTCTACTACTGTGGAGTCCGCTCAGTCTGCCAGGTCGCCAGACCACAACCCAAGCCGCGCATACTACTCCTTATTCCAATGCTATCTCTAGCCGCCGATCTGCAAGCCGCCTAACCGCGAAATCGCCTAGCCGCCAGACCGCACAAGCTGCAATGCTGAGTAGAACAGTTCACCTGAAGCAGACGACTTATTGAACCCCGAACCAAGTTGCCAAAGAGAAGACCGTCTGGTCGCTGTCCGCGAACTGCTGTAAACCGTCTGTTGCTTAACCGTAGAGTCCGCACTGTCCCTGACCACAATCAGAGCCAAGTCCTGGCTTTCCAGCGCTATCCGCACAACCTGCACAGCACAACCTAGTCAACTCCATCAAACAGCGCGGACACCAAAAGGTAGTCTGCACCAACTGTTGCGGGCTCAAGTTACTGTTCACTTACTTCGGTTGGTTACTATTCCTGATGTGATATGGGTCCTATTTATAGGCACGATGATGAGTGTGGTCACCACCCTAGCTGATAGGATTACTGCCACATCCTCCAGCAAGACTTCTCTGTATTCCGCGGATACATTCATGTCCGCTGCGCCTATGCATGATAGCCTGCCCACCAAAGTTTCCCCAAGGACGGAAACAATCACCAGTCTGCTTTGTTGCTGAAGGCCAAGCCAAGACCACCATAGTCGAACTCCGCAGCAATATTGTCCGCCTATCCGCGGACATAGCTCCAGCCCGTTTATCCCAGGCTCATCCTTGCCACAAGGTAAATGCCAGACTCAGCGGACACACCGCTTCAGTCCTCTCATCCCGAGCCCAACGGCTTCGCCACCAAGGCAACAGCCGGACTCAGCGGACATGTCGTTCTAGTCTACTCCTGCTGCGGATAGCTCTAATCTACATATCCCTGCAAACAACTACAGTCTCCATGCCCTGAGTCTATTGCCTTATTACCAAGACACCTCCAGACTCAGCAGACACTGCTCCAGTCTGCTTACACAGTAGACACCTCCAGTATGCATCTTCTGCCGACTGCTCCAGTCCACTTGCAAAGCAGACTCCTCCAGTCTGCATCTTCCGCATACTGCCCCAGTCTGCTTACACAACAGACTCCTCCAGTCCACATCTTCTACTGACTGCTCCAGTCCGCTTACACGGCAGACACCACCAGTCCTATTACACAGCAGACTGCCCTAGTCCGCCCAACCCAAGTCCACGATCATGCCAAGGCAGCTATCGGACTCAGCGGACTCCAGCTCCTGTCTGCACACAGTTACGGACACACTCTCTAGTCTGCATCTCCCAAACTCACAACCAAGGCACATAACACTTCTGCCGAGCTTGGCGGACTGAGACACAGTCCGCACTCCACTACACGATCTCCCCGAACTGAGCCAATCATGGACTTGGTTCAGAACCAACCAAGTCCACCCCACTGGCCACAAGGGCCAGTCTGCACCTACTAGCGGACACTGGATCCAGTATGCCTATCCCGACGAACTACAGTATCAGTCCGCACAGACTGGTGGCCTCCGCGGTCTCCACTTTCCGCTTCACAAGAGCAAGACCATGGATTCTACTAAGCCGGTCTGCCGAGCTCCAGTTCTTCAGTCCGCTTCTTGCTGGACTTCGCAGATAGAGTTTTTATCCGCCCGGTTACCTTCTGGGATCCATCTACCTGCTGAGCACAAGCCGGCCTGGCTAACCGCCACTGTTGTCTGCGTAGTCCGCACGAACAGACTGCCCAGGCCACTACAGAGATAATCGTCTGCAACATCCCTGCCGACCTAGCTGTGCGCCAACCTTGTCTGCGTAGTCCGCGCGGATAGGTCCAAGTGCTCCATTCACCCACTTTCACTTCACAAATTTCAACAGTTAAAGCCATGTTCTCACTATTCAATGCGCAACCGGGAGGGCGAGTACAATTTCCTACCTTTGAGGTGGTCCTGGAACCGATTGGCGTAGTTGAACATGTAGCAGTATGACATGTAGCCATTAAGCCAGTGACCGCAAGGAGAGCGACGAAAAAGCAATTGAAATACGTAATGGGTTTCAATCCTCTTGTGTTTGCGGGTAAAGGAACCCCTACACAAGCCGAAGATTGGTTCTCAATAATAAAGGGAGTCCTGATGGCAACTGAAATGGAGGAGTGGCAAAAAGTCATTGCAGCTACCTTCTTGTTAGATGGTGAGGCGAGGCTATGGTGGGATGAACTAGAGCTACACTAGTTTGTTGGTCGGCCGTTGATTGAGATCTCAATGTAGGAGTTCTCAACCTCCTATGTTTGCAGGTAAGGAAACCCCTACACAAGCCGAAGATTGGCTCTCAATAATAAACAGAGTCCTGACGGCAACTAAAATGGAGGAGTGGAAAAAGTAACTGTAGCTACCTTATTGTTAGACGGTGAGGCGAGGCTATGGTGGGATGAACTAGAGCTGCACTAGTTTGCTGGTCGGCCGTTGATTGAGATCTTAATGGAGGAGTTCTCAAGGTGTTTTCTGGCGAGATACATTCCATCTGCAAGGCAGATTGCAATGGAAAACCAATTTCAAAGGCTAACCCAAGAAGAGAGTTCTATGGATGACTACTTACATGAGTTTACAAGATTGGGAATGTATGTAGGCTTAACGTTTGTAGACGAGGAACCAAAAAAAATAGGTTCTATGAAAGGTTGAAGGATGACTTGTGGTTGCTTCTCTCAAGACCGATGACGCAAGGGTTTCTTACCTTGGTAAATACGGCTCATTCCCTCTGTTAGGTATTGTATCCACAATGTACCTGATTTGAAGAAGCCCCTGGACAAGCTAAGGTCAATAGACAATGTATTTGATAAACTCTTTTAAGTTGTGCTTGCAGTTCCTCCACGCTAAGTGCACACCAATGTCAGGGTGCAGTAGGTCAATATACACGGGTCTGCACGACGTAATCCCTCGTTGAGCAGATCGGTGTGTTGGCCTACGTGTACTCTCTCTATTGGAGTGCACTGACTTTCAAGTACAGGGCCGTATTTATGCAAGAGAAGACAAGGAGCACGGATGGGTCAAGGAGCAGCTCATGGGTGGAAAGACGCAAATTCGTCTAAGTGTAAATCGACGAGAATCACCAAGGGATTCTCGCCGATTCGTCGAGAATCACAAGGGATTCTCGCCGATTCGTCGAGAATCAGTGGTTGATTCTCGCCGAACAAGTTCCAGCTACTTCTAAGCAAGCACCTCTGCGTCTAAGTAAGAATCGACGAGAATCACATAGTGGGTCCCACAAAAGGTCATATTGGAGTTAACTACAGTATTTATATACGGGTATTTTGAACGGAATACGAAGATAGAAAGAAGCCGAGCGAGTGCAAACCCTAAAATCACGAAATCTCTCCGCCGCCTCCGTCGCCGCTCGCGTTAGTCCGTCGCCGCTGCTGATCGCATTTCTTCCCGATCTCCGGCGACAGAAGCTTAGCAAAGCTTGAGTCTTACGTGTCTATCCAGAGATCCCATGTCTCTCGATTTGTTGACCGGGAAAAACTCCCCCGTCTGAATCGATCGAGACGACCGATCCTAGAGTGACCGTTGGTAGACCTAGTTTGCTTTGCAACGAAGATTGGATCGCAGAAGAATTGCTGCCGCGCACCTTCGTTGTCGTCAATCCCGAACCAAGCCGCCGCTCGGATTGCCGCCGCCGGTTTCGGGAAGATCCTTTCCAAGAGAGACGAAGGTTGTAGACTTTTCGTTGACTTCACGAACACGTCGTCGAACGAAGAGGAACACCGTAGTCTCCAAACGAAGTTTGTATCTCGTGTACATTCTATATTTAATTTTGTTGTAAAGGAACGATTGTTCCTTGTTGTAAGGGTTGGGTGCAACCCGTTTTGTGGGAGTGTTGACTCTCACGTGTGGAAGGGTTCCTTCCGGTAGTGCAGGGATTGGATTTCAATCCCGTTGGAGAAGTGACCGAGTCGTCCCTTGTTGGGGAGATAGGTCGAAGGGGGAAAGTGGATGTACCCAAGTCGGGGAACCACTATAAATTGCCTGTGTATTCTGTGTGCTGTGCTTTTTATTTTTATTGTGCAGGTACCGTCGTAAATTCCGCAAAAGCTTTGCTCGTCACCTATTCCCCCCCCCCCCCCCCCCCCCCCATAGGTGCACATAGCTGACACTAGGTGGACTTTCAAGTGGTATCAGAGGGAGGTTACTTATCAAAAAGGTCAACACCTTGAGTTGAATCCTGCCCCTAGTGTCAAGAAGAAGACAAATATCTACTATGGATGGGCTCAAGTTCTCCGGCAAGATCCCAGTATGCACCAGGCTAAACTTTCCGATCTGGAAGGAAAGAATCAGGTTTTACATGGAAGCAGTCGATCCTCGACTCTTCATGATCGTGGAGGAGGGACCTTATGTCCCCACAAAGGCCTCCACCATCGATCCCACCAAGAAGGTGCCGAAGACACTTTCTGAAATGGACAAAGACGAGATGGTGATCGTGGGACTGGACAAGAAGGCACGAAACATTCTGGTGAGCGCAATTGATGATTCCATGATGCAAAATTTCAGCAACTGCAGGACTGCTCAGGAGATCTGGCAGTGCCTGATCATCCTAATGGAGGGCACGGATGAAGTGAGGGATGATCGGAGATCCCTCCTGAACCAAAAATATGAGGCCTTCAGGCAAGGGCCTAAGGAAGAGATCGGAGTCACATACGAGAACTTCCTAAAGATTGTCAACGCCCTCAAGGGCTACGGAAGAGTGTTCACCAATGGTGAACTCAATGACAAATTCCTTAGGTCCCTTACTAAGGAATGGGACACAAAGATCTGCGCCATCAGAGAATTTGGCAGACTAGCAGAAACTGATCCACAAATCCTGTTTGGGAAGCTGATGTCCTATGAGCTTCAGTTGAACACCAGGAAAGCAGAGGAAGAAGCAGAGAAGGCTGCTGCAAAAGAAAAGACTGTGGCCCTAAAAGCCAGTTACTCCAGAAAGGGCAAGGGTGTGATGTCATACCGTGCGAGGAATAAGGAAGAGGAGGAGGACTCTGAACCATGCTCCTCCGGCTCAGAGCTGTCGGAGGAGGATTTCTCCCTCATCACCCGAGAGTTCAAGAAGTTCCTCAAGATGAGGAATCAAAGAAAGAAAGACAGCTCCTCCTCCAGGTATCAGAAGAAAAATTATTCTTCTGACAGGTATGCATCTAAACCTAACAAACATCATTCTTCTGATATTATTTGCTTTGGATGCAACAAGCCAGGACACGTCGTGGCCGACTGCCATCAAAGCAAAAGAGAAAAAGGGAAAGGAGAGGAGCTCAAATCCTCCAGAGATAAGAAGAAGGAGCGGAGCTACATCGCCAGAAGGCCAAAGACACTAAGTGAGTCTGATTCCTCAGACTCCAGTGATGATGAGGAAGCCTACTTCGGGCTGGTGGGTCGCTCCGACTCAGAAGGAGAATGTCCCCCATTTACTGGGAAGGTAAAAGCTCACACACCTCTCTCCGACTCTGACTCTGATCCTGAGTCTCAGGATGATGAACCTGAGGATAGCCTTTCGGCCCGCGAAGCTGAGCTCCTCGAGAAGTATGAGCTTCTGCTCAACACCTTCGAGGAGTGCCGAAAGAGATTGAAGGATGAGAAAAAGGAAGTAAAATTCCTTAAGGGCGAGTGTGTTTCCCTAAGGGAAGAGGTCACCAGCTTGATCTCTCTCCGACAGGAACACCTCGACCTGACTTCAAAGCACTCAGAGTCTCTTAAGCTCCTTGATCTTAAGCAGGAGGAAGTCGACAAGTTGGAAGAACTACTTGCGGCAGAAAGGAAGATCGTCAAGAGCTTCTCCATGCCAAAAACAGTTCTTCCAGTCGTTGATACCTTCTCTGCTCAGGCCAAAGGAGCTGGCTTGGGGCATAAAGGGGTATCTGGTTCTTCATCTAGGAGAAACAAGAACCAGAGGAAGAATAAGGCCGCCAAGAAGGCCTCTGCTGATGAAAAGGGTAAGGCTCCTCTTAGTCCTGTTGCGTTCAGAATGCCTGGCTTTCCTTGCAACCTACACGACTTCGAGTCAACATTTGGGCATCATTTCCGGCCCTCGGTTGCAAAGCCAAAGAGCCGGTATGACGGTTGGAACTTTCCCCGGAACTTCGGTGAGAGTGCCTTCAAGGCACCTTATGAGGAAATCCACATAGGAAATTATGGTCCGTTCTCTAGCGGCCATAATGGAAAGCAAGCACCAAAAGCCAAGCCTGTTATACAGAACGTGACAAAGTCATGCGACTGTTGTCACCATGAGGCCTCCACCTCCAGATCCAAGGCCCCAGCAGTACCCACCGTTCCCAGGGTAAGGCAGGAGCCTAGGAAGAGGTACAACAGATTTCACTGCTGGTGCTGTGGCAAAGTCGGTCACTTTGCCGTGGATTGTTGGTTTAATCCAAGGAATTACGAGACTCCCCATGTTAGCAATGCGAGACCGACCACTCGTAGGGTTAACCAACCGAGGGGGAGTGTGCTAACCAGGAATCTAGGACCCAAGTTCGATTGGGTTCCTAAGGCAAATTAATTTTGTCTTGCAGGAATGTCCAAAGGACACCAAAACGCCGATCTGGTATTTGGACAGTGGATGCTCCCGGCATATGACCGGGACAAGAAGCCTGCTTCGTGATTACACTCCAGTCGAGAATGGACCCAAAGTCATCTTTGGAGGGTCAGATCGAGGAGTCACCAGAGGTTATGGTATGATTTCCAACGGTATAATCTCTATCACCGACGTGGCTTATGTTGAAGGGTTAAACCATAACCTGATCAGTGTAAGTCAGTTATGTGATAAAGGTTATGACGTTAAGTTCGGCAAGGATAAATGTCTGATAATTTCACGTACCTCTTCTGAAATGGTATTATCAGGCATTAGGAGCAGAAATATCTTTTGTTTAGATTTTCTCAGTTTAGATTCATCTACCCCCGTATGCCTTGTGGCAACAGGCAGTGCATCTCTTTGTGAACAATGGCACAAGAGATTGGCACATATTAATTTCAAGACAATTAGTATGCTGTTTTCTAAGGACTTGGTAAGGGATGCTCCCAATATCAAGTGCATCAAAGATAGCCCATGTCCTGCATGTCAGATGGGCAAACAGACTCGGGCTACCTTTAAGAGCATCGCAGACAAAGACTCTTCCCAATGTCTTTACCTTCTACATATGGACTTGTTTGGTCCAATGCAAGTTCATAGCTTGGGAGGCAAGTCCTATACGCTAGTGATAGTTGATGATCATTCTCGGTTTACATGGGTGTTCTTTTTGAAACGAAAGTCAGATACGTTTGACATCTTCACTAATTTTGTCAAGCAGGTTCAGAACGAATTTAACTGCTCCGTGGTCAAAATTAGAAGTGACCATGGAACAGAATTTGAATCTGGTGCAATGACAGAATTTTGTGAAGAACAAGGTATCTTTCATGAGTTTTCCTCCCCGCGCACTCCTCAGCAAAATGGAGTTGCGGAGAGGAGAAATAGAACTCTCATTGAAGCCTGCACGACAATGTTGAAAGACGCTTCTCTCCCGGAATACTTCTGGGCAGAGGGTGTCAATACGGCTTGTCATGTACAAAACCGAGCATTGATCAACAAGCATCATTGTAAGACGCCCTACGAGCTACTGAAAGGCAGGAAACCAACCATGTCCTACTTGAGGATTTTTGGTTGCAGATGCTATGTACTGAATAATGGGAAGTACCCGCGTACTAAATTCGGTGAAAATGCTTCGAAGGCATATTCATGGGCTATAGTTCCCATAGTCGGGCATATAGGGTCTTCAATAAGAAAACCCTAGTGGTAGAAGAATCAATAAATGTTGTATTTGATGAAGGAAGTTTGCTTAACAGCAATTCTTCCAGTAGTATTCTTGAAGATGCAGGTGCTAGACTTGAACAGCTGAGTCTGGATGAGACCGCTAAAGATGACGCTCCCAAGTACGTCAAAGTTTCCACCTCCACGTCATCTGAAAATGTTGAAGATCAAAATGAAACAAATATCTTAGAAGAAGGAGAAGCCCAAGAAGTAGTCGAAGTTCCAGACGCCAGACTTCTTGAGCTCCGGCACGTGAGGGATCATCCTAGAGATCAGATCATCGGAGATCCTCATGTCGGTGTCAGAACTCGAAGAGGTACTGTTAACGAAGTATTGCATCTTAGCTTCCTGTCACAGGTTGAGCCAAAGAAGATCGACGAGGCGAACAAGGATGCGGCATGGATTCTGGCCATGCAAGAGGAACTACATCAATTCGAACGTTGCAATGTTTGGATGCTGGTTCCCAGACCATACAAGCAGAATGTGATTGGCACGAAGTGGATCTTCAGAAACAAGCTAGATGAACATGGTGTCATCGTAAAGAACAAGGCCAGGCTGGTGGCTCAAGGTTACAGACAGGAGGAAGGGATTGACTTCGACCAGACCTTCACACCAGTAGCAAGGCTCGAGGCAATCAGGTTGTTCCTGGCGTATGCTTCACACAAAAGATTCACAGTCTATCAAATGGATGTGATATCGGCATTCCTGAACGGAGACCTGAAAGAGGAAGTATACGTCGCTCAACCCCCAGGTTTTGTCGATCCTACTTATCCCAATCACGTTTATTTTCTTAATAAGGCCTTATATGGGTTGAAACAAGCTCCACGAGCTTGGTATGAGACTTTATCTAGTTTTCTTCTTGAGAACAAGTTCTCCAGAGGTAAAATAGATAAAACATTGTTTCTCAGGGAAGTCAAAGGCAAGATTTTGCTGGTGCAAATCTATGTCGATGACATAATATTCGGCTCAACGGACAACAATCTTTGCAAAAAGTTTTCTAAACTTATGCAAGGAAAGTTTGAAATGAGCAGTATGGGAGAGCTCAAGTATTTCTTAGGACTTCAAGTGAAACAGTCTGAGGATGGAATCTTCATCTCTCAGACGAAGTTCACAAATGAACTCCTTAAGAAATTCGGTATGGTGAGTGCAACCTCTATGAGGACTCCAATGGGATCCACCATGTCTCTGGATAAGGATGAGAAAGGTAAACCTTTCGATGAAACCAAATACAGAAGCATCATTGGATCCCTGCTCTACCTTACTGCCAGTAGACCGGATATTATGTTCTCCACATGTGTCTGTGCCCGATATCAGGTGAACACTAAGGAATCTCACTATGTCGCTGCAAAGCAAATTCTGAGATACCTTAAAGGTACTCCTAATCTTGGCTTGTGGTACCCGAGAAACAATGATGTCGAGCTAATAGGCTTTTCAGATGCTGATTTTGCAGGGAGCAGGGATGACAGGAAAAGCACCTCCGGGACGTGTCAATTCCTCGGCAGGAGGTTTATCTCATGGAACAGCAAGAAACAGAATTGTGTTGCAACCTCCACAGCAGAGTCAGAGTACATCTCGGCAGGAAGCTGTTGCGCACAACTTCTATGGATCAGAAACCAGTTAGCCGACTACGACCTTCAGTTCAAGGAAGTACCCATGTACTGCGACTCCTCCAGTGCAATTGCCATTGCCAACAATCCGGTGTCGCACAGCAGAACGAAGCATATTGAAGTACGCTACCACTTCATTCAGGAGCACGTGGAGAACAAGGATATCTCTCTCTGTTATGTCCCCACGGACAAGCAGATTGCTGATATATTCACAAAGCCCCTAGACGAGGCCAAGTTCAATCTTTTCAAGACTGAATTGGGGATGCTCAATTATGAGGAATGAAGACTACAGAGGCTCCATGCCCGTGCAAGAACTGTGGGGGAGCAAAGGGTCAAACGCTATAGAGCCCGATTTGTAGAAGCCGAAAAGGGGGAGATTACCCTCCCGGCTAAGGCTAAGGTGGCTCCAAGCTTGCTCCCAAGAAATTGGTATTGGTAATGGATAACTCACTCAACTCACTTTTCAGTTTATGGTTTTCATTCTCATTTGCTCTATTCACCTTAGCTTGTAGGGTTTAGGCTTCTTCAAATAGGGTGAGATTGTTGGGTATTGTATCCACAATGTACCTGATTTGAAGAAGCCCCTGGACAAGCTAAGGTCAATAGACAATGTATTTGATAAACTCTTTTAAGTTGTGCTTGCAGTTCCTCCACGCTAAGTGCACACCAATGTTAGGGTGAAGTAGGTCAATATACACGGGTCTGCACGACGTAATCCCTCGTTGAGCAGATCAGTGTGTTGTCCTACGTGTACTCTCTCTATTGGAGTGCACTTACTTTCAAGTACAGGGCCGTATTTATGCAAGAGAAGACAAGGAGCACGGATGGGTCAAGGAGCAGCTCATGGGTGGAAAGACGCAAATTCGTCTAAGTGTAAATCAACGAGAATCACCAAGGGATTCTCGCCGATTCATCGAGAATCACAAGGGATTCTCGCCGATTCGTCGAGAATCAGTGGTTGATTCTCGCCGAACAAGTTCCAGCCACTTCTAAGCAAGCACCTCTACGTCTAAGTAAGAATCGACGAGAATCACTTAGTGATTCTCGCCGATTCGGCGAGAATCACTAGTTATTCTCGTCGAATCGACGAGAATCACTGGTTAATTCTCGCCGTCTCGACCTGGCCTAAAGCAGTGCGTGCAACCAAGGCAAATTCGACGAGAATCATCTTTGATTCTCGCCGAATCGTCGAGAATCACCTTTGATTCTCGGCGACTCGGCGAGAATCACTTTCGATTCTCACCGATTTTGACTTGACATTTTTCTGGAACTTCCTGAACCGGATTCTGCCGCTGTTAAATTTCTGGATCGGGATTTGGGGATTTCTATTGTGGGTCCCACAAACGGTCATATTGGAGTTAACTACAGTATTTATATACGGGTATTTTGAACGGAATACGAAGACAGAAAGAAGCCGAGCGAGTGCAAACCCTAAAATCGCGAAATCTCTCCGCCGCCTCCGTCGCCGATCGCGCTAGTCCGTCGCCGCTGCTGATCGTATTTCTTCCCGATCTCCGGCGACAGAAGCTTAGCAAAGCTTGAGTCTCACGTGTCTATCCAGAGATCCCTTGTCTCTCGATTTCTTGACCGGGAAAAACTCCCCCGTCTGAATTGATCGAGACGACCGATCCTAGAGTGACCGTTGGTAGACCTAGTTTGCTTTGCAACGAAGATTGGATCTCAGAAGAACTGCTGCCGCGCACCTTCGTTGCCGTCAATCCCGAACCAAGCCGCCGCTCGGATTGCCGCCGCCAGTTTCGGGAAGATCCTTTCCAAGAGAGACCAAGGTTGTAGACTTTTCGTTGACTTCACGAACACGTCGTCGAACGAAGAGGAACACCGTAGTCTCCAAACGAAGTTTGTATCTCGTGTACATTCTATATTTAATTTTGTTGTAAAGGAACGATTGTTCCGTGTTGTAAGGGTTGGGTGCAACCCGTTTTGTGGGAGTGTTGACTCTCACGTGTGGAAAGGTTCCTTCCGGTAGTGCAGAGATTGGATTTCAATCCCGTTGGAGAAGTGACCGAGTCGTCCCTTGTTGGGGAGATAGGTCGAAGGGGGAAAGTGGATGTACCCAAGTCGGGGAACCACTATAAATTGCCTGTGTATTCTGTGTGCTGTGCTTTTTATTTTTATTGTGCAGGTACCGTCGTAAATTCCGCAAAAGCTTTGCTCGTCACCTATTCCCCCCCCCCCCCCCCCCCCCATAGGTGCACATAGCTGACACTAGGTGGACTTTCACCCTCAATTGGATATGTAGCGCATTCAACATAAGAATGACTTGATAGTGAAGAAGCCAGAGTTCAAAGTACCTATTGAAGTTAGTGACCGGGCGGTCTGGAGGTCTGGCGGTCTGGCTTGGCGGGTTGATGATCGCACGGTTTGGCGGTCACTCTTCAGCGGTTTGGTTGCTGTGTGTTAATGTCTGAGGTCCAAGCAGTCTAGCGGGTTATCTCTGGCGACTTGGAGACCGGGCGGTCTAGCGGTCTCCCATGGCGATCTCTCTCTCTGGTAGTAGCCGAGTGGTTAGCCCTTCTGCCTAACCGCGCGGCTTGTGCGGTTTATGTCTGTATAGTCCGCTTGTGTCATGTAAATTTTTAGTCCCAGATCTCTTATTTGTATTCTCTATTCTCTCCTCCATTCTATATAAGGGAGGCCATACCTTTGTAATAGATACCTTATTCGGATAATAAAGTTTCAGTTAAAACCATTTCGGTTTGTTTTTGTTTGGTTCTTACATGGTATCAGAGGACTCGATCTACACCTCCTAATTCTGTGCCTTCCCTGTCCGCGCGGCTTGTTTCGCCGGTTTGCACCCTGTCTGCACTGTATCTTCCTCTCCTTGTCGTTCCCCTCTGTGTGCGCGACTTTTTTGTTTCCTGTTCTAAGTCGCCGCCTCCTGTCGCCGCGACCTGTTTTGTCGCTGCTCCTGTTTGAGCGGCCTGTCCTTTAGCCGTTCGACTTCTTCCCCTCTGCTTGGGTCTGCGGCTTGGTCATGACTTTTATGGCCGCTGGTTTCTACCCTCGTGACCGCTGCAGCTTTTCTTCTTCCTATCCGTGCGGGTTGTTTCCTACCCGCCTAGCTTCCCTTTTCCTGCTCCTATGGCTCTTTCTGATGCTTCTACTGCCACCACCCCTGTCACTAATCCGGCTCCGCCTCTTCCACCTACTCCTTCCGGGAACCTTGGCACCGTTTCCAACCTTATCGGCTCCAACTACCCGGATTGGAGCGTCTCTTTGACCTTTCTACTCCGCTCGCAACGCAAACGCCACCATCTCGTTGATGACCCACCTCCTATCACTTCACCTCTCTTTGATAACTAGGATGCGAGTGATGCGCTTGTGCGCACTTGGCTCGCTAACAGTCTTTCCGATGAGTGCCTTCCCGTCATCCGTCATGATGAGACAGTCAAGGCCGCTTGGCTTCATCTTGCTGCTCTGTACTCCAAGGGGGTTCAGACGTCCCGCATCTATACGTTTTATGCGGACCTCTTTGCCCATCCTACCTTGTCTCCTGCTGCCTACCAACAGGTTCAGGCTCTTGTGGCTGAGATTCTTCAGAATCGCCCCTTTTCTATGGATTTGGCTCAACAACACAAGCACTTACAGGAGCTTCTGGTTGTGTGTTATCTGCTCCGGCTTCCTGATACTTATGACATGATCCGCCAGCAAATTCTGTTTGAGGTAGAATCTCCTACCTTAGATGCTACCGCTGCCTGCATCGCTGCTGTCACCTCTCTCCTTTAGCGCCCACTTCTGCCCGCTCCATCTCCACCGGACAACTATTCTCATCACACTCAGCGGAGTGTCTCTGGTAGCCACAGTCACCAGTCAGGCGGACGTGCTTCTTCCCGCTACCTTTGCTCTCACTGTGGCCGCACCAGACATACTTCCGAACGCTGTTGGACGAAGCATCCAGATCTTCGCCCCTTCGGTGACTCTTCTAAGCCGTCTGCCTCTGTTGTCACATCCTCAGGTAGTGCCCACATGGTGACTCATGGTAAATGTCTCATCTACTCTGGTGCAACTAATCACATGACGGGCAATCCTCAGTACTTCTCTTTACTCGAACAACATGATCGGTTGCCCCCGGACCTCGTTGCGGACGGTTCTCCCTCCCCGGTTCATGGGACGGGAGTGGTTCATGTTACTCCGTCACTACGACTAGTGGACACTCTCTATGTTTCCCAAGTTTCCTTGCAATATATTGTCTGTTACCTCTTTACGCAAGCAGCTTCAGTGTTCTGTGACATTTACTCCGACTTCTTGTTCTTTTCAGGATCCGAGCTCCCACCAGACGATTGCTACTGGGACTGAGAGCGGCGACCTCTACTTCCTCGACAACGTTTCTGCCTTGTCCGCCTTCTCCTCTTCTTGTACGGATCTTATCCAGTGGCATCTCCGCCTCGGTCATCCTCCACAATGACTTCTACATCAGCTTCTACCCCACCTCCCTCCCTCCAGTACTCCTCTCCAATGCGACGCGTGTCAACTAGGCAAGCATCACCGTTCCTCCTTCCCCCCGAAGCAAGGTCGGGGCTCTACTCGTCCTTTTGATCTTGTCCACTCCGATGTCTGGGGACCTGCTCCTACCATCACCATTGGTCGGGGTAGTTCTTATTTTGTAACCTTTATAGATGATTTTTCTCGCTGTACTTGGGTGTATCTCCTACGAGATCGCTCTGAACTTTTAGCTGTATGGATCTCTTTTTATCAGTTAATTAAAACTCAGTTTAATGTTTCTATTAAAACCCTTTCGCTCCGACAATGCTAAAGAGTATCTGAGTCATGCTTTTACATCTTTTTGTGTGCAACATGGCATTATTCATCAGACAAGCTGTGTTTACATCTCCCAACAAAATGGGGTGGCGGAACGCAAAAACCGTCACCTCCTCGATGTGGCTCGTACATTGATGACCTAGATGCATGTCCCTCGCTCTTATTGGGGCTATGTTGTTTTCCTTGCCTGCTACCTCATCAATCGCATTCCATCCACCATTCTCCACAGGAAAACACCATTCTCCATTATGTATCCGGGCAAGGAGCCTTTTCCTCTCCCTCTCCGAATCTTTGGATGCACTGCATTTGTGTATGCCCCATCTGCCACCCGGGACAAGCTATCCCCTTGCTCCACCAAATGTGTCTTTCTGGGGTACTCCACCACTCAGAAAGGCTACTGTTGCTTTAACCCTGTTCTTCGTCAGCAGTTCGTCTCTGCTGACGTTACCTTCTTCGAGAATGCCTCCTACTTCTCGGCTGAATCCTCCTCTCTTTCCCCCGCTTCCTCTCCTCTTCCCCCAGCTTCTGATTCTCCTACTATTCCCTTCGTTCCCTCGTCTCCTACCGTGATATCCACCCCTCCGCCATCTCTGTCCCCGCCTCTCGCTCCACCTCTCTCTCCCACTTCTCCATCACCATATCCTTCCTCTCCGCCGCCGTCGCCCTCTTCTCCCGGGCCAGCTCTCTCTGCCACGAACGCTCCAGATACCGAGGGGGCCGGCCGCCGACCTGGATCTCCCTGTAGCTCTTCGCAAAGGGGTGCAGACATGTACCCTACACCCCCTTGCTGCTGTTGTTTCATATGATCGTCTTACCCCTTCTCGCAGGGCCTTTGCGCTGGCTATCTCTGCCACTGCCACGCCTCGTTCCTATCAGGAGGCCCTTGATATTCCCCACTGGAAGCTGAACATGGATGAGGAAATGGCGACCCTCACAGAGCGGGGTACATGGACTCTTGTTCCTCCTCCCTTCGGTACTGATGTTGTTGGCTGTCGCTGAGTCTTTGTGGTCAAATTTGGCCCCGATGGCACGGTGGAGCGTTATAAAGCTCGCCTTGTTGCTAAGGGCTTTACTCAGATATATGAAGTTGATTACTTTGACTCTTTCTCTCCGGTGGCTCGTCTCAGCACCATCCGAGTCCTTCTCTCTGTGGCGGTCAATCGATAGTGGCCGATTTCGCAGCTGGATGTCAAGAATGCCTTCCTTTATGGTAATCTTCAGGAGGTCGTCTATATGGAGCAACCACCTGGGTATGTTGCTCAGGGGGAGACCCGAGTATGCCGGTTGAAGAAGGCAATCTATGGCCTCAAGCAGAGCCCTCGAGCTTGGTTTGACAAGTTCAGCGGCATCGTGGCGGCCGTTGGTTTTGTGCGCAGCTCTGCCGATCACTCGCTATTTATTTGCAAAACCTCCTCAGGCCTGGTGGTTCTTGCTGTGTACGTCGATGATATTCTTCTCACTGGCGATGATCAGGAAGGGGTAGCCTTGACAAAGCGGCATCTTCGTCAACATCTGGTCACGAAAGATATGGGCTCTCCAAAGTACTTTTTGGGGATTGAAATCTCTCGGAAGCCCAACTCCTTAGTCCTCTCCCAGCGTAAGTATGCTCTAGATCTTTTAAAAGAAGTATGATTGACTGGAGCCAAACCTGTCTGATGCCCTATGGCTATTGGAGAAGACAAAACGTGGACGGATGATTCTCCCCTTCTTTCAGATACTACGCGGTACAGGCGTCTAGTTGGTAAGCTCATATATCTCACAGTGACCAGGCCCGACATTTCCTATGCTGTGGGGAAGGTAAGTCAATTCATGCAAGCTCCTAAGGAGTGCCATCTACAGTCCGCCTTGAGGATCTTGGATTATGTCAAAGCAGTGCCTGGGAAAGGATTACTATTTCAGAAGAATGGTCACCTGAGGGTTGAAGCATACTCAGATGCGAGTTACGCTGATGACAAAGGGGATCGCAAATCTACCTCCGTTTTCTGCACCATTGTTGGGGGAAATCTGGTAAGCTGGAAGAGCAAGAAGCAGTCTGTTGTTTCCAGGTTTAGTGCTAAAGCAGAGTATCGAAGTATGGCATCGACCACTTGTGAGTTAAAATGGCTACGGGCTCTCATGCTGGATTTAGGAGAGGTCTACCACCATCCTCTACCTATGTTTTGTGACAACAAGGCTGCCATATACATCTCTAAAAATCCAGTCTTTCATGAAAGAACCAAGCATATTGAGGTCGACTGTCATTTCATTCGAGAAGAGATTTTGAAAGAACAAATTTGCACTTCCTTCGTCACTTCTGATAAAGAGCTGGCTGACATCTTCACCAAGCCAGTATCTACCTCTTTTCTTCATATTTGTGACAAGCTGGGCATGATCGATATATATGCTGCAACTTGAGGGGGAGTGTTGAAGTTAGTGATCGGGCGGTCTGGCGGTCTGGCTTGGCGGGTTGATGACCGCACAGTTTGGCGGTTACTCTTCAGCGGTTTGGTTGTTGTGTGTTGCTGTCTGAGGTCCAAGCGGTCTAGCGGGTTGTCTCTAGCGACTTGGAGACCGGGCGGTCTAGCGTCCTCCCATGGCGATCTCTCTCTCTCTCTGGTAGTAGCCAAGCGGTTAGCCCTTCTGCCTAACCGCGCGGCTTGTGCGGTTTATGTCTGTATAGTCTGCTTGTGTCATGTAAATTTTTAGTCCCACATCTCTTATTTGTATTCTCTCTTCTCTCCTCCATTCTATATAAGGGAGGCCATACCTTTGTAATAGATACCTTTTTCGGATAATAAAGTTTCAGTTAAAACCATTTCGGTTGTTTTTGCTCGGTTCTTACAGTACCTGGTTCTTCAAAGCCTGGGTATTGACGGTGGAATAAGAAGTCTAAACCTTCTGCACTGGCTCCTTCTTCTCTTATGTCTGGAGAAACTTCTGGGATAGGTCCGCTCACGTGTTATACATGTGGCAAGATGGGATACATGGCCCGAGACTGTTGGAGTGGCCCTCCAAAGATAGAGAAAAAGATGGTGTGACTTATGCTAAAAAGTGAAAAACAGTGGTGGAGTCAACTTTATCTCAAGCGCAACCCAGTGTCTATAATCTTGAACAGCAGGAGGCCATGAAAGAATGTGACGTAATAACTGGTATGAGTAAAGATAGTAAAAATTCCATACTTAGTATCTTGTGCGTTACTTGTGTATGATTTGTTTTAATTAGGCTTTGTCCTGATATCAGAATATCCGGCGAGAGCACTGTTCGATACAGGAGCTTCTCATTCCTTCCTATCTGAGGACTTTGTGGGGAGTATCGAAGTGCCTTTGTTTATACGGATAGTTCGAGCGAATGTGTTGCTAACTAATGAGTGCTTGATGTGCGAGGATCAAGCCTGTTGTACTGAGGTGCGGATAGGAAGTCTAGACTTTGGTTTGGACACATATGTACTGGCAATATCAGAGTTTGATGTAATCTTTGGTATGAACTGGCTCTCGAAGTAGTGTGCCTATATAGATTGCAACTCTAATGAAGTCACATTGGGACAGAACACCGAACAAGAAACTAAGTTCGATGGTATGCGAGGATCGAGCAAGATATTGATGTCTGCTCTCCAGGTAGTCAAGGTTGTTCGGAAGGGCACAGAGGTGTTCTTCACACTGTTGGAGGCTGTTGAGCCGAAGTCCAATTTGAGTGACATTCCTATTGTATCGGAGTATGCAGATGTGTTTCCTAAGGATCTTCCTGGGTTACCGTCCCAGCGTGAGATTGACTTCACTATAGAGTTGGTGCCAGGTGAGAAACCTGTGGCTCACTCGTCGTACCATGTTACGCCAAAAGAGATGGTGGAACTAAAGGTTCAGTTGCAAGAATTTCTAGAGAAAGGCTATATATGTCCAAGTATGTCACCTTGGAGTGCACAGGTCCTCTTTGTGAATAAGAAGGACGGAAGCTTGTGTCTATGCATTGATTATCAAGAATTAAACAAGCTGACGGAGAAGAACAAGTATCTGATACCATAGATTGATGACTTGTTCGGTCAGCTAGTTGGATCGACGGTATACTCAAAGCTGGATGTGAATTCTAGTTATTACCATCTGAAGATTCAAGAAGATGACATTCTCAAGATAGCTCTTGGTACACGTTACGGTGATTATGAGTTCATGGTAATGCCGTTTGGGCTAACATATGCGCCATCGGTATTCATCGACTTAATGCATCAAACGTTTAGAGAGTACTTGGACTTATTTGTGATCATCTTTATTGAGTACATATTGGTGTACTCTCAGTCCAAAGAAGATCATACAAATCATTTGCGAATGTTTTTGCACACCCTAAGGAGAAACAAGCTCTATGCTAAGTTATCAAAGTTCGAGTTTTAGCTGTCGTCAGTGGCTTTTCTTGGACATGTGGTTAGTGGAGATGGTATTGCGGTGAATCCGGCAAAGATAGTTGCGATATGGGAGTGGCCTGTCTTGTCTTTTGTAGCTGAAGTCAAGAGTTTCCTTGGACTTGCAGGCTACTACAGGCGCTTCGTAGAGAACTTTTTATAGATAGCCTTACCTCTCACCACAGTGATGAGGAAAGATCAAAAGTTCGTTTGGATGCCTAAGTGCGCGCGAGCTTTTGAGGAGTTAAAAAGTTGTTTGACTACGCGTCTATCTTGAGTTCGCCAGGTGGTACGAACGGTTATGAGATTTATAGTGACGCTTCAAGGAGCGGCTTAGGTTGCGTTCTTCTTCAGTTCGGAAAGGTTATTGCTTATGGCTCATGCCAGTTGAAAGTGCATGAGCGAAACTATCCAGTCCACGACTTGGAGTTAGCGGCTGTGATTTTTGCACTTAAATTGTGGTGTTAATACTTGTATGGCATGAAAGTTGATATATTCACGGACCATAAGAGCCTGAAATATTTAATAGATCAGAAGGATCTAAATATGTGGCGGCAGAGGTGGATGGAGTTTCTCGGGGACTACACCTTCGAGATACATTATACTCCTGGGAAGGGAAATGTGGTCGCAGATGCCTTGAGTCATGGTACTCTGGTAAGAGCAAGTTGGTTGTAGACGCATGATGAGCGTCTGATCGAGGAGTTGGAGGCCTTAGAGATTTCTTGTGTTGACAAGATTTCTACTGCAAATGCGTGCCTGAACTCAACGGAGGTACAATATGACCTTGCGGATAGTGTTTGGCGAGCAACAGAACTCGATGAGAGTATGAAACGTTATGCAGTGAATGGGTCAAATCCCCAATTCTCTTTGTGAAAGTCCACCTAGTGTCAACAAAGTTCACCTATGGGGGGGGGGGGAATAGGTGACGAGCAATGCTTTTGCGGAATTTACGAATGTACCTGCACAATAAAAATAAAAAGCACAGCACACAGAATACACAGGCAATTTATAGTGGTTCCCCGACTTGGGTACATCCACTTTCCCCCTTCGACCTATCTCCCAACAAGGGACGACTCGGTCACTTCTCCAACAGGATTGAAATCCAATCCTTGCACTAACGGAAGGAACCCTTCCACACGTAGGAGTCAACACTCCCACAAACCGGGTTGCACCCAACCCTTACAACACGGAACAATCGTTCCTTTACAACAAAAGTAAAATAGAATGTACACGAGATACAAACTTCGTTTGGAGACTACGGTGTTCCTCTTCGTTCGACGACGTGTTCGTGAAGTCAACGAAGAGTCTACAACCTTGGTCTCTCTTAGAAAGGATCTCCCCGGAACCGGCGGCGGCAAGACAAACAGCGGCTTGGTTCGGGATCGGCGGCGACGACGATGTGCGGCTGCACTTCTTTAGAGATCCAAACTTCGTAGCAAAGCTAGCTAGGTCTACCAACGGTCACACTAGGATCAATCGTCTCGATCGATTCGGATGGGGAAGACTTTCCCGATCTACAAATCGAGAGACAAGAGATCTCCGGTTAGACACGTGAGACGCTGAGCTTAGCTAGGCTTCTATCGACCGGAGATCTGGAAGAAAACATGATCACGACCGACGATCTACACTCTCGCGCGGCGACGGAGGCGGCGGCGGAAACTCGCGAACTAGGTCAAGTCGCGGCTCTGCTTTGTATATCTTTTTCCGTGTTTTTTCTGTTCAAAAATACCCGTGTATTTATACACTGTAGATACTAACAATATGACCGTTGTGGGTCCCACAAGTAGAAACTCGAAATCCGGTTCAAAATAGTCCAGCGGCAGAATCCGGTCCAGCAGCATCCAGAGAAAACCCCAAGTAAAATTCGTCGAGAATCATTGGTGATTCTCGACGAATCGGCGAGAATCAGTTAACGATTCTCGACGATTCGTCGAGAATCACTAGTGATTCTCGACGATTCCCTTGTTGATTCTCAATGATTTTCACTTGGTATTCATGACCTGCTCAGCGACGGGTTCGGCGAGAATCATCAGTGATTCTCGCCGAATCTTACTTGGCACCATTTTGAGGTAGCCGGAAGGAGTCGGCGAGAATCACTAATGATTCTCGACGATTCGGCGAGAATCACTTGGTGATTCTCGTCGACTTTTACTTAGACGAATTTTCGTCTTTCCACCCAAGAGCTGTCCCTTGACCCATCCTTGCTCCTTGTCTTCTCTTGCATAAACACGGCCCTGTACTTGAAAGTAAGTGCACTCCAATAGAGAGAGAGTACACGTAGGCCAACACACTGATCTGCTCAATGAGGGATTACGTCGTGCAGACCCGTGTATATTGACCTACTGCACCCTGACATTGGTGTGCACTTAGCGTGGAAGAACTGCAAGCACAACTTAAGAAGTTTCATAAAATACATTGTGAATTCATCTTAGCTTGACAGGTGGCTTCCTCAAATCCAGGTGATTGTGGATACAATACCCAACAATCTCCCCCTATTTGACGAAGCCAAAACCCTACTAGCTAAGATGAATAACACTAATCAAATAATAAAAAAACATTCAGAAGTTAAACATGCAGCACAAGAGAATATAAACAACCAGATCAGGACTTGAGTCATTCATATATTCAAATACAAATGTATATATATATATATATATTCTCAGAATTGTTCATATCATAACAACAAACATTAAATGTTCTTAGGAGAGAATGACAAGCTACAAGTTGTTGACTATCTTTCCTTAGCTAAGTCATCCTTGAGTTTTTGCGCCAAAAACTTCTTCCTTTGTCTCTCCATGTACTCTTTAGGCTTCGGGTAATATCTGGGAGGAGGAACTTTATCTGCATCCGTGTTGTTTCTGAAGAAGATGTTTCGTTTCGCTTCATACGTCTTATGCATCTCCCATTCATACTAGCTGTATACCTCCTTTCGATTGATTTCCCCCTGTTCCTGTAGCCAGAAGGTGTCCAAGATGATATTCTTTGAAACTGGACTCCACTTTTCATTTCTTACTTCCTCCTCACTCAGTCGAGTTCTCTTTTCAGCCTGTGTCTCCTTGGAGGTCCCTTCTTGAGCTTTTCGCTTGCCCCTGGCTTTTGCTAGGGCCTCTTGGTCAAACATGCTCATCAGTTTAGCTTTGGAAATATCCCTAGCATCAGCTTCACTTATGGGAACATCTGCAGCACTTGCACCTATTCCCTCAGCAGCACTTACTCCCGCAGCAGCCATAGAAGTCTCAGGAGCATGAATACCTGCATGGTTGTCAGGCAAAACGACGCCTAATGCGCCTAACGCCTGTTGGAGCATCCACCAGCAGCTCTCATAGACGTACTTGTTTGACTGTTCGAAGTTATTGATCATGACTTCTCGGAGTTCAGCCATCTTAGCAATGTAATCCTTCTCCCCCTTTTTGGCTTCGATAGCGATGAAGTATGCATAGGAGTGCAGGGAGTCATCAATATGCTTGGTGGTCCGGGAGAATTCAGTGACCAAGGCCTGCTGATTTGCGTTGAGAGTGACCCTATTACCGTCAAACTTTTGAATGTTGTTTACTACAACATGAGCGTTCTGATTTACTACAGCAAGACTGTCGGTGGTCTTCTTCAATCCTGCCATAAGAAGTGTGACAGCTTTGCCGGCCACGGTATACTTCTCTTCAAATTTCTTGTCCATCACGTCAAGTTTATGGTTGATCTCCACCATATTCTTGAGCATGAGATTTTCAGACTTCTTAATTCTGTGCAGCAGTTTATTCTGAGCTTCATCAAAGGAGGCTTTGAGTTCATTCACAATGCCCTGAATGACATTTACAGTGTGAGTGGCTAGCTCATCTCATAATGGAAGAGCCGGAGGCACTTGTGGGCCTTGCCCTTCAGCAGACGCATCTGTAGAGCTGGATACAAGCACAGTCTCTAATGGAGGAATGTTGGCGGCCTCTGTAGATTTATCTGACTCCCCCTCCACTGGTGCATGCTTGTCAGATGGAGGTTCAAAAAGATCCGGAGCCTCCAATACTTCATGTCCCTCATTCCCGTCTTCCTCTCCGTCATCATCCAAGAAATCATCTATATCAGCAGCATCTTCAAACTCGTTGTCAGCAGTCTCCAGTCCAGTAGCATTGGCTCCTTGCTTGTTTCGGTTCGGGGCCTCCCCATTCTCCAGCTCAGGTTCACTTCCTTCGTGTAGATCTGCCATAGCATCTTTGGCCAGCTGGGAGATGTCAGATACTTCATCAGTATGAGGGGGTAGAGGCTCCCCCTCGATTCCTGCAGTCAAAGTGTCAGGAATTTCACTGGGGGTGACTGCTGGAGATACTCCCTGTTGTTCTTCCACGGCAGTCTGCCCAATACGCTTCTCCCATCGGTCAAACACACTTGAGTCCATCTTCTTCAAGTAGTGTAGAGGAACACCTTTGCTCATGTCAAACCTGTCTCCATTTAGCTGATTTAGATACAGACTTATGATACGGCCAAAACTCGGAGAGCCCAAGGTGTCCTTTATCTTCTCGAACAGCAACTCCCCCCAGTTGAACCTTTTACGGCAGACAATAGTTATCAGGATCTTGAACATATCCGCTGAGATATGGTCATGAGAGCCCGGCTTACAGATGAGCACCTTTCCAATTATGTCAGACAGAAGCTTCCCTTCTTCATTCATATCCTTTCTCTTTATGGACCTAGTTCCTCGTGGAAGACCGCCGAATAAGAGAGTTCTGGTTTTGTCATCGTCCTCCAGATAGTCCTCATGCTCCGAGCTAGAAAGCTGTAGGAAGCGGGTCAGCTTGCTGGCAGACATCTTGACTTTTGCCCCAGCCACCTTGCTTTTGATGAGTGAGTCGCCATTTCGGAGTCTTGCGGTAGCAAAGAATTCCAGTACCTCTTTGTCCAAGATTTTACAAGGGTGCTCCAGGACGAATGTTAGCCCAGCCTCGTCCAGCATCAGAATGATGTTACGAAATTCGTCCGAGGCGTGAGAGAACCCAGTTCGAACAAGCTCGCAACCAGTGACCAACCCAGCAGTTGTCCTTGGAGCCATTGCAGATCTAAGGAGAGAAGCCCTATTCTACGCTTAATCAAAAATCAAAAAGGATGCGACACTAGCGATCAAGTCCAAGTAAGGGTGAGGGAGGGTTACCTAAAGGTGTAGACGGTGGGTTAGTGCAATGAAGACGAGGGACACCTGATGAGTGTACGCCGAGAAATTCCTGGTGGCAAGACTCGAAACCGGAAGAGCTTCCAAGAGCAAGGTGAGCGTCCTGCGGGAAACTTGCGGTGAGCAACGATGAAAGGGGAAGACGATTAGGAGATCGGCGGGAATCGGCAGGAGACCTTCGATGGAGATCGGTTCGGCGAGATGTTTGCAGGAGTCGGCGAGAGACCGGGGGAGGAGGCGGCTTTCCTGCGGGTTTCGGCGAGTCGGCGGGTAAGGGAAGAGGCGGCGGAGGAACTCTTGCGGGATTTGGCGAGCTTTGGCGAGCTTTCCTGCGGGATTCGGCTAGCTTTCCTGTGAAGTGCGGCGGGATTTGCTCCTTCGGCGAGATTCTTATGGAAGGCGAAGGGTCGGCGGGGTTCTAAGTATATAAAGGGTCGGCGGGATTTCGGCTCAATCGACGAGTATGCTGCGGTAGGTTTCCCGGGGAAACGAAAGGTCGGCTGGATTTGTCTAAGTCGAAATCGAAAGGTTTCTTTACTAGGAATCTTCAAGTTAAGAGGCATTGCAACATTTTCGAATTCTTCTGATGTCAAGTCAATTTAAAAATGATAAATATATATATATTTTAAAGCCAATCTAGTTGGGTTTGAACGAGGCTTTTCCAAACACTTCTTGATGTCAATTGTGAGTTGTCGAGATTCACAATGACATATCTTCGTTAACTCTTCATTGATGTGCAAAAGGTTTGTATGTATCGAGTTAACCTATCCTTAGATGTGCACACATACATGTATAAGGATAAGTATAAATATACATATAGATAGAGATATATGTGTAAATGTGGATGCAATATGACGCAAGTCCTTGAACTGATCAAAAGTACCTGGGATTATGAGAATTAACATTTAGTCTCTCTGACTATAATATACCAGGTGCTCGATGTTAGAATGCCTATGGAGATATCACTTCTGTTATTTCAGATGCATGTTCCAATTCAGTCTTGGAACACCTAATATCTAGTTCCCCTCATATTTACGGGAACCTAGACTACCCTTCAAGAATGAATTATCTTACCTTAGGAACCCAAATCATACTGGGTCCTAGGTTCCTGTTAGCATAAGCACTCGACTGCCTTCCCCCAGAAAACCTGTCAGGAAGACTACCTCTGTCCCGTGAATGTGGATAAGCCCTTGCCTTTGGCACAGAGGGGTTGTGCCAACAGTCGATGGCAAAGTGTCCCACTTTGCCACAGCACCAACATGGGTGAATGTTATATCGCCGTTTCCGACCTGATCTAGTGACTGAGGTAGTCACGGTCCTAGGTCTAAACGGGATAGAGCATGATCTCCTCACAAAATTTCCTCTTCCATCGTGACACATGGAAGGGTGGGAGAAATGCATGTTGTGAGCGTCATGAGGCCGGGAAGGTGGTGCCCTCCTTTTAGGCATCCCCCTTTCAGAGGCCCCATGAAAACTTACACCATGACTTCTAACCTCCCTATCCTGTGTCCTCGGGTGGTAAGAAGTGTTCTGTGAGCTAGGACATGCAGATTCACACCAAGTTAAGGCAGTGGCAGTGAATACAAAGGGCTCAGAATGAGCCTTTGGTATTCTCTCATGAGTGGCCACGACGGCCCTTGCACTCTGGGTGTCTCCACATGGGGACAGATCACCCTTGCAGTGACCACGACTATTCTTGTGGTCATACCTGAAGGCATGATGAGTTGCCTTCCTGCTTGAAGTGGGGGGTCGGAATACCGTTTCCCCATTTCTCCACGAATTGATAATCCGGGAGATCCACCCATTTTCTTGCTTTCTCTTTATAGCATCAACTTTGGAAAAGTTTGATACTATTCGTTTCTCATTCTCTAGACTACTCTCTAGAGCTGAGATCTTAGAATCTTTGACCTTGTTGGACGCCAATTGGAGAACCAACAAGATCTTCAGTCGAGCAATCTCTTGAGCTTGCTCCTCAGCAAGTAGGTTGCTTGACTGAAGGGCTCTCTTCAGAGAATCAGAATCTTCTGGAGGAAAGCAGTTCCTGTCTTCAGAAGGTTCAAAAGAGATGGGGCAGGATGAGGAAGTTACCTGCGCTTCAGTGTTATTGTCATTCAAGCCAGTGACCATTGCGTCATCCTCATCAGAGCTGCTTTCCTCACTGGTCTCATCAGTCTCAGACACGGACACTGGAGCTCTGATGCTGTCCGAGAGATGCTTGTCTTCATCTTCAGAGGTGAGGACCACCACATAGGCTTCATCCTCTGGTTGACAGCAAATTCCACCTTTCTCTGACTCCCCCATCAACTCGAAGATCATCACCCACATGGATTTAGCCGTCCTGCATTTTTCTAATCTAGAGCGAGAAGCTCCAGACCAGATATCCAAGATAATTTGACGAATCCTCTCGTCCAAGTTAAATAGTGACAGTTCCGTCTCTGACATCTCAGCAATGCACATGGGCACTTGGATCCCAGAGTCGGAGGTCTTCATGGGAATAAACGGACCCTCTTCCAGGATGAAGGATGCTCGAGGATCGATAGCATCCAAGTGAAACGACACTCTCATCCTCCAGATGGGATAATAATTCTTTGTGCAAGCGGGGAGTTTGAGTGGCGATATCTCATAATCCAGCTCCATGCTTTTGACAATGGTGGCAGGATTCTACTCAAGGTGTTAACCTTTTTGATGAGCAACCTCGCTTTGATACCACTTGAAAGTCCACCTAGTGTCAACAAAGTTCACCTATGGGGGGGGGGGAATAGGTGACGAGCAATGCTTTTGCGGAATTTACGAATGTACCTGCACAATAAAAATAAAAAGCACAGCACACAGAATACACAGGTAATTTATAGTGGTTCCCCGACTTGGGTACATCCACTTTCCCCCTTCGACCTATCTCCCAACAAGGGACGACTCGGTCACTTCTCCAACAGGATTGAAATCTAATCCTTGCACTAACGGAAGGAACCCTTCTACACGTAGGAGTCAACACTCCCACAAACCGGGTTGCACCCAACCCTTACAACACGGAACAATCGTTCCTTTACAACAAAAGTAAAATAGAATGTACACGAGATACAAACTTCGTTTGGAGACTACGGTGTTCCTCTTCATTCGACGACGTGTTCGTGAAGTCAACGAAGAGTCTACAACCTTGGTCTCTCTTGGAAAGGATCTCCCCGGAACCGGCGGCGGCAAGACAAACAGCGGCTTGGTTCGGGATCGGCGGCGACGACGATGTGCGGCTGCACTTCTTTAGAGATCCAAACTTCGTAGCGAAGCTAGCTAGGTCTACCAACGGTCACACTAGGATCAATCGTCTCGATCGATTCGGATGGGTAAGACTTTCCCAATCTACAAATTGAGAGACAAGAGATCTTCGGTTAGACACGTGAGACGCTGAGCTTAGCTAGGCTTCTATCGACCGGAGATCTGGAAGAAAACACGATCACGACCGGCGATCTACACTCTCGCGTGGCGACGGAGGCGGCGGCGGAAACTCGCGAACTACGTCAAGTCGCGGCTCTGCTTTGTATATCTTTTTCCGTGTTTTTTCTGTTCAAAAATACCCGTGTATTTATACACTGTAGATACTAATAATATGACCGTTGTGGGTCCCACAAGTAGAAACCCGAAATCCGGTTCAAAATAGTCCAGCGGCAGAATCCGGTCCAGCAGCATCCAGAGAAAACCCCAAGTAAAATTCGTCGAGAATCATTGGTGATTCTCGACGAATCGGCGAGAATCAGTTAACGATTCTCGACGATTCGTCGAGAATCACTAGTGATTCTCGACGATTCCCTTGTTGATTCTCAACGATTTTCACTTGGTATTCATGACCTGCTCAGCGACGGGTTCGGCGAGAATCTTCAGTGATTCTCGCCGAATCTTACTTGGCACCATTTTGAGGTAGCCGGAAGGAGTCGGCGAGAATCACTAATGATTCTCGACGATTCGGCGAGAATCACTAGTGATTCTCGCCGAATCGGCGAGAATCACTTGGTGATTCTCGTCGACTTTTACTTAGACGAATTTTCGTCTTTCCACCCAAGAGCTGTCCCTTGACCCATCCTTGCTCCTTGTCTTCTCTTGCATAAACACGGCCCTGTACTTGAAAGTAAGTGCACTCCAATAGAGAGAGAGTACACGTAGGCCAACACACTGATCTGCTCAACGAGGGATTACGTCGTGCAGACCCGTGTATATTGACCTACTGCACCCTGACATTGGTGTGCACTTAGCGTGGAAGAACTGCAAGCACAACTTAAGAAGTTTCATCAAATACATTGTGAATTCATCTTAGCTTGACAGGTGGCTTCCTCAAATCCATGTGATTGTGGATACAATACCCAACACTTTGTATGACGGTCTTTTAAGAAAAGACGGTTGTTTGTGCGTCCCAAATGTGGGCAAGCGACGAGAGGATTTGATGTATGAAGCACACTTTACCCAGGGAGCACAAATATGTATAAGGATGTGAAAATGTTGTTCTGGTAGCCGTGTTTGAAGAAGGGCATAGCTCTTTACGTAGTGAAGTGTCAAACTTATATCGTGGTGAAAGCAGAATGTCAGAAGCCTGGCGGTTTCTTGAAGTCGTTACCAATTCTAGTATAGAAGTTTGATGATATATCTATGGATTTCATGCATGGGTTTCTGAGATCGCAGAGTGGGAACAATGCCATGTGGGTGATCCTTGACCGATTAACAAAGGTATTGCACTTCGTACTGAACAAGAAGGATGATTCAGTGGAAAAGTTGGCTAATTTATACATGCACAACATAGTATGATTGCACGGTGTGCCCCGTAGTATTGTCAGTGGTTGAGATGGGAGTTTACTTAGAATGACTGGGGGCTAATCAACTAGTTGTTGGGTACAAAACTGCATTTCAGTACGGCCTTTTATCCATAAACGGATGGTCAGACCGAGAGGACCAACAAAACAATAGTGGATATGCTCCGGATGTGCGCCTTGGATTTCGGGAAGAGGTGGGAGGACCATCTCTATATGATCGAGTTCGCCTATAATAATGGCTATCAAGCTAGCATTCAGATGGCGCCCTTTGAAGCTTTATACGGTAGGAAGTGTCGTACTCCCTAAGCTTGGGCAGAAACAGGCAAATCAAAGTTTTATAAGTGTAAGGAGGTTGAAGATTCAAATTCAACTATACACTTGATACGTGAGTAGCTATTGCTAGCTCAGGATAGGCAGGCAAAATACTACAATGCCAATAACCGAAACGTGGAGTTTACGATGGGCGATTAAGTATGTTTGAAGATAAATCCATTTAAAGGCATGTCTAGGATTTGTCGCTTGAAAAAGTTGAGTCTGAGGTATCTTGATACATTTGAAGTGCTTGAGCAGATTGGAGAAGCTGCCTATCGATTAGCTCTTTCAATAGAGCTAAGTGGTTTGCATGATGTATTTCATATATCGATGCTACGGAATGCTTTGAAAGAGACGACACAAATAGTGGTTGATAATCAAGTACCGGTCGATGGTGGGCTGACGACGAAGGTCAGGCCCATTCGGATCGAGGATACAGAGGTCAAGCAACTACAAAATAAGAAAATCAGGATGGTCTAATTTGTTGGGACAATTTTGGTCGTGAAGAATTGACATGGGAGCGTGAGCAAATCATGCAAGAGGAATTTACCAAGTTGTTTTTGTAAAATCATGTTGTAAACTTGTGTGCTATTTTCCTTTACAAATATATCAAATTTTGGCACGAAATTTTTGTAAGGAGGGGAGGTTTGTAATGCCCCAAAAATCCTAAAAAGGAAGAATTATAAGTTAACGTGCGGTGGTAGTGTTAATGCCGACGTTAGCCCTTGTATTAAATCGACTACCGGCTCAGGTATCTATCGTGTGGCGGTAGTAAAGTTAGCGTGTGGCGTTACCACTCAACTCTTTCAATGAAGTGTTTAGAGGCCTAACGCGTGGCGGTAGTAGGCTAGTGCGTGGCGCTATCACTCGACGCAGAGTTAAGTGACTGTCGCGCGGCAGTAGGAGCAAATGTGCTGTGATAGCTCCAGTTAATGTACCTCTTGGCAGTAGTAACCTGATGCGCAGTGGTAGCTTGCCATATGGCAGTAAGGTGGAGGCTATTTTGTAGCAACAACGCAGTGTCCACTGGGCTAAGCGGCAACCGCCTATGATACCGCGTGGAGGTAGTAGATACCATGCGACGGTAGTAGATACCATGCGACGGTAGTAGATACCGCGTGGCAGTAGCCTCTATATATAAGCTGGGCATGAGATTGAACTCCCACTTTTCTCTCTATCTTGGTACTTCAAGTTCTTGAAGGAAAAAGGTTGGGGCTTAATGTTGCAAGCTTGGTGAAGGAGATCCCATAATCGGAATCAAGAGCCAAAATAAGATCCGTCACGAGAAAATAGAGGCGCTCCTTTCCATCCAAATAGAAAATTTATTCATGGCTCCAAAAAGATGTACAAGGTTAACAACTTTCTCCCTGGATAAGTGAAGTCCTAAACTTACATACGTGCATGGAACCCCTCACCAAAAGGTGAAGAAAAGGGTGGTTTCCAGAGTGTAGATCATTGTGATGCCCGATGGAACTTGTATATAGATCTGGAATCGAAGTACAGAATAGGCATACTGTGTGAAGCCCATCTGGACAGGTTGGTATGGATTGGTGATGAATTGATTTGCGTGCCGGAGAAGACTCTGTGGATAAAATGTGTGGTTTAACGTGTAGAAACTGGGGCTAGGGGTGTGCAGGATGCTGCAGGGATGGTACTGGAGGTGATCTCCAGGATAACACCCAAGAATGGGGAAGAAGCGAATTCTATCCCTACCACGCTACAGTAGTGCTACCACCGGCGATAGCTTCTAGTGAGCTATGTTTGTCAGGTCTGTCTCTGTGAAACCTGGGGGCTTTTTGTGTGCAGGAACTTAAACTATTTTGCAGAATGATGTGAGTGGGAACTTAAACTATTCAACTATTCGTGAGTAGGAACTTAAATTGTTCTACTTGGGAAAGGGGGACGCTGAACCTGTGGCATGTCACGCCCATGAAGGTTTCGGCTTTCGGCACATGACAGTTTGAGCAATGGGATTCAGTTAACATGTTCCCACCTTATGACGATCGACTTAGAGTGAGTCACTGAATTGGATCTAAAAGTAGAACTCCTTTAACTTTGTCGACTCATAGGAAGAAAAGATAAAACCTTAAGTTTTACCATCAAGTCTATGACTGTGGATGACGGTGGTACCCGGGAGATTTGGTACACCGAGAATGTGCCCTGAGTGCACGGGCGTTTGGCTGATTGAGCCTACGTCTGTGGCAAATGTTGCATAAACTGCATGTTCCTATGGCCAAAATATATATAGATGCTTTTGTTTGCAGGGATGGAGAACCGTCGCCCCGAGTGAGGGGTGGGGTCATTATAAATTGGTCAGCTAATGCTGACCGTTGCTTTGTTTGCCATGTTTTGGTGGGTTATGCTATGCAGGTGCTGGATAGCCAAGTGGAAAGTAGCGGGCTAGAGTCCCTTGTGCTGCAATTGGCTGGCCCTTGAAGGCCGAAAGGCGAACGTTTACTGTTTCATGTGTGGCCAGTCTGCGTGCCGATGTATGTAAACACTTGTTGTAATGGAAACAATTGTAAGGCCTTAAGGCCATAACATTTTGTGTATTTTGTAAACATTCCTGATATATATATATATATATATATATATATATATATATATATATATATATATATATATATATATATATATATATATATATATATATATATATATATAGTGGACATTTGAATGTATTGAGTTCATGTTAACCCATGATGCTTCCGTTAGAATGTTTTGAGTTAGGATTCAGTTAGTAGTCTTTTGATATTAATATGTAACTCTGATGACTATCTGTGGAATATAGCATGGGGCCCCGACTAAACCCTCTGTTATATTTCATGTGACTGATTGAGGTGTTATATAAGGTATGGAAAATAATAAAGCTAAAGTCTAAATCATACCTGTAACCACATCGCCTTGCTTAATGGCCTCCTGCTGGCCAAGGTTGTAAACTCTGGGTTGGGCTGGAGCATGATGGGATGTTGTTGACTCCACTGTCTTCTCTTTCTCAACAAAAGATGATCCTGCCTTTTTATCCGTCTCGCCACTCCAACACTCGCAGGATGTGTCCAGGCTTACCACAATTAAAACAATGAATCGGAGCTCCTCGCCCAGACGTTGCCACAGAGGCGGAAGATGGAGAATCCAGTCCAGCAGATTTGGGCTTCTTGTTCCATCTTCGGAATCTAGTCTTCGAAGAGCTTAGTCCTTTAAATTTTGCTCTTTTTAATGACAAATCATTTTTACGTTATACGCGGTTCTTGTCCTGCTCTAGGGATCGAGTTATATTGACCAAGGTTAGAAAATCCTACATTATTGGACCTGAGAACAACAACCTCAGATCGTTGCGCAGTCCTTTGTAGAACCGGTTAATTTTGCGCTCCTCATCAGTAAAGGTAGAACTGCATATCGCCCCAATATCGTGAATTTATGCAGGTAGTCATCAACACTACTCTCGCCCTATGTTAATCTCTAAAAATGATTCTCCATAGCAATTTTCTGTACTGACAGGATATATTGCACTAGAAACAATCTTAAGAACTCATCCATCGAGATATTTGTGAGTTGTCTTGCAACAAAGTGATGTAAATCTAGTTCCGCCCACCACAACCTTGTTTCACCGTCCAAAAGAAAAGTGGCTATGGTAACCTTCTACCACTCCTATGTCTCTGTTGCTGACATGACTCTCTTCACCCGAGAGAGCTAGTCTTTAGTTTGCGTTGGGGTTCCATTCACCATAAACACAGGAGGATTAAAGCTCATCACATGCTTGAGCTGCTTTTTAATCTATCTTCTTTTCACTGCGGGATTTTCCACTACTTGATCCCCCACTATAGGTTCGGCCATGTCATGCGGTGCTTGGCACAGTTCATGAGTAGGAGGCTGCACTTGCCTCTACGGTTGGATATTTATCATGGCAAACACCTCTTCAGCTACCAATCTTATGGTTTCAGTAGAAGGAGTGGTCGCAGGAACATCATTTGGTGCACTACTCTATGCAGAGTTCTGACGTCGATACTACTCTGCACCATTCCTACTCACCTATAATCATAAAACAATCAATTAAGTGACCAATATATTGCCAAAAAGCAATTTATAGGAATATGCAGGTTCCTCAAACATGTGTATTTTCATTCCTAAGTGGATATTCATGAGTTCTATCATGTTATAACGGTAGGACACATATGCGTGCTCACTATACCTTAAAATAATTCATCCATGAATTCAAATAAGAAAGACCGACACCAGAGTCGGATACCAAATTGTAACACTCCCATCCGTTAAGTAGGATATAACAGAAGGTCTGGTTGGGGCCCCGCGTCATATTCTACAGATAGTTAGCGGAGTTACGTGTTAAGACCATAATCCAAACACGCATCGTAACTCAGAGTGCATTATAGAGAAAGATAATTTGAATTGTATTAAGAGCCCAACCATACAAATGTCCACTAAACTAAATAGGAATGATCAGATACGTACACAAATAGATATGACCTTAAGGCCTTAAAAAGGTTTCCACAAATAGAAGTGTTTTTCATACTTCGTCACACAAGCCGGCCACACCTAAAACAGTAAAAGTAAACACACTTCGCTTTGGTCTTCGAGGTTCGGCTTAGCCACCACGGGCTGCAACTCGTTATTTCCCACTCAGCTCAGCTACACCTGCATGAAACAATTCCACTCCAACGGTGGCAAACAAAGCAACGGTTTGCATTAGCTGACCAAATTATAACGACCCCACCCCTCACTCGGGGTGGCGGTGCTCCTTCACTGTATGGATTTAGCAAATATATATAATAGCAAATAGAACGTGCAACTTAAGCACCATTAACCATGGATGTTGGCACTACCGGCAACATGCCACGTGCACTCAGGGAACATTATCGGTGTGACAGACATACTCAGGGCCCCACCTCCGTTCTCAGCGACGGTTAGCATAATTTGAGCATTCTCTAGTCTTTCCAGGCCGAAGACAAAGACTCATCCTATGCTACAAGAATGTCATGCTGAGATTCAAGACATTGACTCACTCCAAGCCGAGTGTTATAAGGCTGGGTAAAGTTTAGCTTTTTTCCATTACTCAAATCGTCGAGTGCAATAAGACACGATGCAGGTCAGATAGTGAAATTTCACCAAGTCCAGAAGCATTGAGAGCCAAGATAGATGGCGTTGAGTGACTTAACATCACTCAATGCTTAGTAAAGTTCTGGAATTTTTCTAAGTCCAGAAGGTGATGACCGTTGCTGACGTCATCAAAAGTCAACAAGTCAAAGTGTTTCAAGTCGTTGCGGGAAAGCTACTGCAGCACCAGTATGGCCACTGCTGACGTCACCAAGAAGTCAACAAAGTCAAATTACATGAAGCCATTGCGGGAAAGCTGTAGTAGCGCCGAAAGCTATTTTGTCATTTTCTGAGGGAGGTGGCGCTCACCATTCTTGGGTGGGCCCACACTCAAATTATGTCGTTGATTCAAATCAACAGATATAAAAAAGGAGAAATAAAAAAGCATTAGGGTTACAGAGAACAAATGCAACATACATATGGGAAATACAGGAAATAAATGCGGCTGGACTTCATCTTCTCTGATAAGCTTGAAAGCAAAAGTCCAGCAGAGTTAGCCAAAAGACAAAAAAAGAAAGCTGAAGCTCTTCAAGTTTAGCAAGATAGTTCTCTCCAGAACAAGGCAGCTGATTCATCTATTCAACAAGGAGATAGTTGTGTGAAGGGCCATCAATCTTCAATAGCAGAATGCTGCTCACCTGTGCTACAAAGAAAAAGTTGGCTATAGAAGAAGACTCATTCCTTCTACAACAAATGGGCTGGACTGATATCTGCTCAGTCCTGTAACGTAGACTAAGACATTTATCTCTGAGTCAGTGTTTCATTTTATTTATCTTGTATGAACTCCTGTAGGATTCAGTTTATTTGAATCTGAGCTGTAGGGCCTTCTTGACCTGCATTGTAGGTGACTAATTAGTCACTGAGGTAGGTGCCCTGTTGGGGTACTGAGGAAGAATCCAAGTATGGATCTGAGAGTAGGGCTGTCCTCCCAGCCTGAGTAGTAGGCCTTAGTGATAAGGCTGAGGTAGGTGACTGGTGAGTCACTGAGCTGTAGGTGACAAGTGTGTCATTGTGTGTAGGCCTTGGAGGAGGCTGAGCTGTAGGTACCTAAAAGGGTACTGAGTTGTAGGAGTGCTGCAACACTCTGAGATTAGAGCTTTGTGCATGAAGATTGTAGGGCTAAAAAGCCTGAGCTGTAGGCCTTAGAAATAAGGTTGAGGTAGGTGGTCAGTGGACCACTGAGCTGTAGGAGCTCTATTGGGCTCTGAGATAGGAACCCTTGTGGTTCTGAGTTTTGATTCTGAAAAGAATCTATGTATAAGGCTGAGGGCCTGAGGTGTAAGCTCTGAGGAGCATATTGGTGGAGTTTGTGTCTAGTCCAACAAATCAATTGGATAGGTGGGAGGGAAAGTGGATGTACCCAATTGGGGAACCACTATAAATACCTGTGTATTATGATGTGTTGCTTGTTCTTTTCTTATATTGCAGGTACTAAGGACAAGCTCTAGAACACTTAGTTAAAAAATAGCAAAAAGACTTAAAATATTTCAAAGATCTATTCATCCCCCCCCTCTAGGTGATTATCTAATCATAAGTAAATAACTTTCAAGTGGTATCAGAGGGAGGTTCCTCAAAAAGGATCTAACAAGCTGAGTATACATCTATGGTTAGTTATAAGATATAAGAATGGGGTCTGGTGTAAACTACAAGGAACCGAGGGCCATGAAATTACCAATCTGCAGAAGGGAGGGTTTTGGCCTCTAGAAGAAGAGGGTCGGACTATTCATGGAAGCTGTTGACCCTATGATATACATCACAGTTAAAGAGAAACCCTTCATCCCAATGAAGACCTCAGTTCTGGATGCCAACATCCAGAACCTAAATCTTATGAAGAAATGAACAAAGATGAGCTCCTTCTTACCTCCATGGACAAGAGAGCTCAAAACATTATTGCCAGTGCAGTAGATGATTCAGTGTTCCAGAATATGGTGCACTGCAAGACCTCCAAGGAGATGTGGGAAACCCTAGTTGTGTTCATGTAGGATTCAGAAGAGGTGAGGGATGGTAGAAAATCCATGCTCAACTAGGAGTATGAGGCCTTCAGACAACGAAAGTCTGAGAACATTGCTGAGAGCTTTAAAAGATTTTTCAGAATTGTAAATGAATTGAGAATATTTAAAAGGGTCTTCAGCTCATATGAGCTGAATGACAAATTTCTCAGGTCCCTCACAAAGGATTGGGATACAAAGATTTGTGTCATCGGGGAGATGGGCAAGTTAGCTGACACTTCACCTCCAACCCTATTTGTAAAGCTACTGTCTTATGAGATGCAGCTTGCTGTAAGGAAGGAAGAAGAGGAGAAGTGCAGTAAGTCACATGGTAAGGAGAAATCTGTAGCCTTCAGAGTTGATGCTTCAACCAGGAGCAGGAGGAAGATCTCTCCAATTATAAGAACTGCTGAGTCAGAATCTGAGAGCTCAAGGACCAGCTCCTCTGACAGCTATATATCTGATCAGGACCTTGCTGCCTTCTCCAGACAGTTTCAAAAATTCATAAAGAAGGGGTATCAGAATAATAGAAGGTCATCCTCTTCCTCACAGCACAGAAGAAAATCCTCTAAGGAGGATAGGTTTGCTCCAAACTCTAGCAAACATACTTCCTCTAATATTATTTATTTATGCTGCAGCAAACTTTGGCATGTAGTTGCTGACTGCCCAGTAAAGTGGAAAGAAGAAGGAGTGAAGAAGCACCACAAGAGAAAGAAGAAAGAGAATTCCCTTGTGGCCAAGAAGGAAAAGACCTGGTCTGACTCATCGTCTAGGTCAGATAGTGAAGAAGAGGAAGCCTACATTGGGCTAACGGCTGTTGTTGAAGGAGAACCCAAGGAATATCCTACTGCTAGGGTAGGGATCAGGGCCCCTCTATCTCATTCAGATAGTGTCTCTGAGGTGGATGAAGATGAAGAAGAAGATGTTCAATGCCATGGATTGATGTCAATTACTGATGATGAGAGCAGCCAGGATCAGCCTGGTCAAGCTCAGGTAAATTCTAAATCTCTGAATTCTATTTCAAGTTATGAGTCTAGCTCAGATTTTGAAGCTCAATCATCAAGAGATGAAGGGAATTTAGATTCTGAGGATGATGTCAACTCCATAATTTACAAGTATGCAGAACTTCTTGAAGCATTCAAGAGGTGCAAGATTCTTGCCAAGAGACAGGCAAAAGAGCTCCTCAGTATTAAAAGCATGTGTGAAGACCAGGAAAAATCCCTCACTGATATGGCATCACAATCAACCCAGCTCAATGAGATCATTGACAAGCAGTCTGCGGTAAGAGTCTCAAATGAGAAAGTTATCCAGAAACTTGAAAATGATTCCTAAATGAGAAATTGCTAGTGACAAAATTTTCTAAGCCAAAAACTATGCTTCCCTTAATTGACACCCACCTTACCCAAGTGGGTAAGAAAGGGTTCGGATTTAAGGGATCTGTTAGACCTCCCAATCCAAAAGAAAAGGGGAAGGCACCAGTTGTGCCCCTAGCCTCATTGCCTCAAGTTTCTTTTCAGAGAGTCGTATTGCCTTCTAATAGGTATGACCATGAAAGTTGTTATGGTCATTGGGATAATGGTAGATCCACTAGTATGGACCAATGTGTCCCTAGCCAAGGTGGAAGTTATAGCCATGTGAGGGCCTTTAAGGCTGCCCATGGGGAAATTCAAATGGCCCATCCTAGACCATTTGTTTTTGGTGCCCCAGCCCCAAAACTCAAGGATATTGTTGCTGCGGGAAATCTGAGTCAACCAGCAAAAGTAATGACCCAAGGTGAGTCTTCTGCCATGGCTGGGATGGCAGTATTTGATGCTATCAGATGCATGTTAGCTGAAAAGAGACATGCAGCTGGTGGATCTCAGAGAAGTCGAAAACAGCCAGCTGAAAGACTCTCCTTCAGTCGAACGATAGCTGGAACAAAACAGAAATGTACAACAGCACATCTTCCCACTATTCATGGAGTAGTCAAGCCAAGTGCTTGTCCTAAACAGAAAAGGTGATATAATATCTATGAGTGTTGGTACTGTGGCAAAGTGGGTCACTATGATGTATATTGCTGGCATAATCCTTCTGTGTCCAGAGGTTGCCAACCTGTCAGAAATACAGCAGGAAGGCATGGTTATGAAAGTGCAAGTTAGATCTGAAATACTGTAGAGGGGGGGGGGGGGGGGTGAATAGAGTATTGTGCTTAATTCAAAACTTTTTACAACTTTTGTTGTAAGCCTAGGTGAACAGGTCAGTAAGTAAAAATAAACTAAGCACAACAAACTAAATAATCACAGAATAACACAACCAAAACAAAAAGAAGGGCAATCAGACGAAACAAGAAATTTTATAGTGGTTCCCCAACCTGGGTACATCCACTCTTCTACCACCCTGGTAGGAATCCACTAAGGTTTTTGATCAGGTGCCCGACACCAATGAGTTTTTGTTCAGGTGCTCAAAAACCAAACCTCAAGTCTTTTGGAATGTGACTTGCAACCAGAATAATTTTGAAGGGAATTAAAACCCCATATAGGAATTGGAAATAAGGAGATGGTGTCTTCTCTTTCTCAAAACAGCTGAGAAGACTTGTGGATTGATTGTAGCAGATGTTGCTCCCCTTGAGATCTTGAAATAATCAGGAATGCTGGAGCACTGCTTTAGGGTGATAGGTCTTCAAAGACCTAGAATGCCTGGACCAGAATTAGCTTCAGGAACTTCTTTGACAGATAGTGTTTGTTGTCCTTTGAAGTAGTCCTGTAGAGTTAGAAAGAAGAAGACTCTTGATAGAATTTGATTGTTCTTCTTCTTCTTCTTCTTGAATATGTTCTCTGGTCAGGCTGATTGCAGTAAAACTTTTGATTTGAGTATGATTGTTCTTCTGTGCAATCTGAGTGTCAGTCTGATTGTTTGTATTGCTTTCTGTTGTGTTCTGTTACTGCTTCATTCTATTCTCTTCTGTTCTTTTTCTTCTGACTGAGGAGCATTCAAAATTTGAATGTCAAGCAATAATTGCAGTCGGCCTAGGAAGGAAGCGGCAATCAATAATTTCCCCAACGGTCCCATGGAAAAACGGCATGAGATAATCAAAGATTAATGTACGTTCCAACGGTAACATTCCGAGAAGATCTGGCATTAATTGTTCCGGAATCATCGCCAAGAAACGGGACGGGAAACAGAAGAAGTCCTAGTCTGGAATCGTCGACCGAAGAACACAATTCGTCGAGCTGACTATGAGTTCGTCGAGCTGAGTTTGAGTTCGTCGAGCTGAGCTTGAGAGAGTTCGTCGACCAGACAATCTTCATTCGTCGAACAGACAATCTTCATTATTCGAACAGACAATCTTCATTCGTCGAGCTGAGAACCATCATTCGTCGAGCTGATAATTATCACTGTCATACAATATTCGTCGAACTGAGTTCCAAATTCGTCGAGTGAAAAAAGATTGGGGACTTAGCCAAATATTCTGCATTTGCTGATATCCAGTGTCGACATAAGCTGGTGTCGAATGATTGATCTTGGTGTCGACTCAAATCTTCTTGTGTCGACTAATATCCTGGTGTCGACACAAATCCTCTAGTGTCGACACAAATTGACTGGTGTCGATACATGCCCTAAGTGTCGACACAAATACTCTAAGTTCAGATTTTGTCGAGTAGAGTATAACATTCGTCGACCTGGGAAGCTGACTTCGTCGACCTGAGAAGTTGAGAACTTGAAGTTCAAGTTCGTCGAGCTCAGAATCTAATTCGTCGACCAAAGTTTGAAGCTGGACTTAGAAAAATTCTGAAGTTGTCCTGACTTTAGCTTGATGTAGAAACTGAGAGTTCGTCGAATAGAGAACTAAGATCATCGAGCTCAGCACTAAGAATTATCTCACGATCGTCGAGCGCAGAACTCCTTTCGTCGAGCTGAGTTCGACGAACATCGAACTCAATTTACTTAGTCTTGAAATCCTCTAAGTCTGGAGTCTCTGATGGTCTTGTTGAAGGCTAGTCCATCTGAAGTTGAACCTAAGGACTTGACCTAGACTCTAAGACACAAACTTGACCCTGGCTATACATGAAGGGTCACATCCTAAGTCAGTGAACCTAGCCCAAATCAACTAGGGATCCAACAATCTCCCCCTATTTGTGTGAGGTCACTAACAGAGACTCAAAATAGAAATAAACAGAAAAACAAAGCAAGAATAGAGATATATCTGACAGAGAATTACCAACACATGCAGCAGATATATATATACATGGTTTTGTTTAAACAGATAGCATAGTTTGAAAAACAAAAACAGACAGAAATAGAAACAACATGAAGATTACTTCTTTTGCTTCTTCTGCTTGGACCTATCTTCTGAAGTCTGCTCACCTGGCTTTTTGAAAATGATTTCTCTCTTTGGATCTGAAGCCTGAGCCTTTGTCATAGTCATATCAGCTGCCCCAATAATGTTTAATGATGTAGCTCTGGGGACAACTGCTTCTGGATGCAGCTTCATATAATCATCAACATTAAACAATTTATTAACTTTGTCAAACCTTTTCAGCTCTTCCTTTCTATACTTTGACATTATTGTTAATCCAGAGATATCTTTGCCTTTAGCCTTGGCTTTATTTATTAAAGATAGTCCAATTAATTCCTGATATGTAGCCATTCTTGCAGTATTTGCAGTTTCAGGATCTTCAAAAGGAGTTGGAGGAGAATATGGTCTTTTTGGACTTTCAGCTTTTTGTACTTCAGAGATTTGTTGCTGCTGCTGATGCTTTTGTTGACTACTTGAGGATGACTTCCTCTGCTGGCTATTTTCAGATGATCTCCCTGATTGTCTCTGATAAGTTTGCATTGGGGCAGATCTCTGGGAGCTAGAGCCACTAGCACCAGATGCTGGAGGAGGAGGAGGAGGAGGATTCTTTTTGAATCTGTGAACTGGAGGAGGGGAGTATCTCCTGCTTCTCTTCCTTTTCTTCTGGTGGTTCTTTAATAGCCACATCCATGCAGGCACCCCCTTGTATGGAGTAATATTGTGCAGAATATAATATGGAGTGTCTGAAGTGGGATTTGGCTTGGGAGCTGGAGGAGGAGGAGCCTTCCTTTTCTTTGAAAACATCTTTTTCTTACTAGCAACATCTTCATCAGAATCATCATTATCATTTTATTCATCATCACTGTCAGAACCTTGAGGGTTGTCATATAGGGCATCCAAAGCTTTTAAAACTTTATAGAAATAACTGTTTTTCTGTAGAAGCAGGGGCAGAAGTTGAGGATTCTGGAACTGGAGCTTCAGTAACAGGAGAGGAGGGAGCTGCACAGGAAACAGAAACAATAGGGACAGAGCATTCAACTGCTGCCTTATTTTCTTCTTCAATATCAGCTAGAATTAGCTCATCCAAATTAGGTAGGGGAGAGTCATCCATAACAAAAGTTGGGGCTTGAATTACTTCTGGAATGACCTCTGGACTAGAAGCTGAGATGGAAGCTGAAGCTGAGATAGCAAAATTGTCACATAGTTGCTTAGCAACTGCTGGACTGACTGGAGAGGTGTAGTGTACAATAGCCAAATGTGGCTTAGCAGAGGGTAACTGTACAAAAAGAGTATCAAAGTTTTTCAACAAAACAGACAAATTAACTGTGGGATTTAACTGGAAATCACCAATAGATTTTATTTGTTCAACTGACTCATCCAAATCAATGTCAGTGTTAATAAAATGAATTAACTCAATCATCTCAGAATCAAAATCTGTCAAAATTTCTGCATCCTCATCTGAATCTGCATCTGCTGGAGAGGGAAGTGCTGTTGTGACTGCTGCTGCTGCTGTATCTGCATCTGCTGCAACTTCATCACTGGGCATCTCCCCCTGCCTGGGTTTAGGAATACCTGGAGCCAGGCCCCTGAATGAAGAGGGAGCAGCAGAGAGGGCAGAAATCTGGGCAGATAGAGAATTGATGGAGGTCACAAGAGGTGTAATGGCCTCTTGGATGAGAGATTTGATGAGGGGAGTGAGCAAGGATATTATGGTAGATGGATCAAATGGGGAAGGGGAAGAGGATGGAATAACATGAGTAGATGGAGATGAAGATGGAATGTTGGCATCTGGCATGACAGAGTCTGTGGGTATGTTGTAAGATGGAATGGAGGATAAGTGGGGGGGGGGGAAGAGGAGACTGAGGAGGTGTAGGGATATGGGTGTCAATAGGTGAAGATGGAGGTGTAGGAATGTTGGTAATGTCAAGAGGTGGAGATGGAGGTGCAGTAGGCACATGAGGATGTTGTGGGGATTTAGGTGTGGTAAGAAGGATGGAAGAGGAGGGGAGTTGTTTGGCTGGAGGTGCAGGAAGAGATGATGGAGATGGAAGGGCCTCTTCTGCAGGGTGGGGAGCGGCTTTGACAACCCTGGTGCTCTCAGAAGTTTGGATAAAAGAGGAAGAATCCTTTGAGGGCTTGGAGATAGTCCTCTCCCACCTGCCAAATAGAGCGCAAGTGAGGCGCTTGCTGGCGTTTATGAAGATGGTCGTGGAGACCATACATTCAGCAGCCTTCTCTTGGAGGAAGATTCCCAAAATTCTGCCGAAGCAGACTTCCTTCTTACTATTCTTTTTCTTTATCAATTCGAAGAAGATTGTGCCCCAGTTGACACGTCTCTTATTCACCACGGCGCACATAACCAAAAATTGGTAGCTGGTTATGTAATCATGCACTGAGTGCTTGCCCATCAGCACTTTTCCTACAATGTCTGCTAGAAATTGGTACGCGGCAGACAGTTGCTTCTTCAACAGTTTGTTAGGGTTGCTTCCTGTAAAACCCATTAGCTTCAGCATATCACCGAACTCTTCAGAATCCATTTCCATGTTGTCTTCTCCATTGAGTAAGCCAAAAATCTCAGACAGAATTGCTGGAGATAGGGAAACAATAGTACTCCCGATGTTGCCTGTCAAGGTATCATCCTCAAAAGCAGTGGATTTATATACCCATTCTCTTATTTCAGTCGCATGTAGCTTAATCCTTCTGGTCATGAAGTCTTTTAGGTTGAGTTCTTCCAGTAGTTCCAAAATATAGAGAAAAATGGTGTCAGAATGTTGGAAGGAATCGAAATCCATATCGAAACCAGTATCGAATTTCATTGCGGCGAGGGTGCTTGCTGGAATCGCCATTGATGACCTGCAAGAAAATCACAAAGAAAAATGGCGATCAAGAGCAAAAGAACTGAAAGCGTGGGATGGAGGTCGAAGAAAACCTAGATATAAGATTTCAGAATATGATTTGACAATCTCCGTTCCACGAAAAAGAGAAATTCTTCGAACTAAGCTCGACGAAATAAATTATAGACAAATAATTCGTCGATCTCATCCAAAAGAATCAAAAACCGTTCGTCGAACTTCGTTCGACGAATTATCTTCTGAAGCAAAGTTCATCGATCTCCGGTCGACGAAAATTGTTTCCACATACAGAGAATTCGTCGATCTTCGGTCGACGAGAATCTCTCAAACTTTCCCTAATTCATCGAACTCCGTTCGACGAACTCTGAAAATTCGTCGAGTGCAGACAGAAGTTAATTTAACTCTTCTCCATTGATCATTCCCAGTTGATTTATAAAGAACAGCTGAGTTTTCTCATCCAAGTGCTTGGTGAAAATGTCTGCTCTCCGTAAATCAGTAGGAATATGGATTAAGTTAATTTTCTTTTTGTCTACATTATCTCTAATGAAATGATGTCTTATTTCAATATGTTTAGTCCTAGAATGGTGAACTGGATTCTGTGCTTTCCAATAGCACTAGTATTATCACAAAATAATGTTGAATTATTTAAGTTGACACCATAGTCTAGGAGTTGGTTTTGTATCCATAACATCTGTGAATAGCAGCTACCAGCAGCCATGTATTCTGCTTCTGCAGTTGATGTAGACACATATGTCTGCTTTTTACAAAACCAGGAGACAAGTCTCATACCAAGGAACTGGCAAGTTCTAGAGGTACTTTTCCTGTCCACTCTACATCCAGCATAGTCAGCATCTGAGTATCCAGTTAACTCAAACTCTGACTCTGCGGGATACCAGAGTCCTAGATTAAGGCAACTCTTTATATATCTCAAAATTCTTTTTAGGAAAATAAGGTGAGATTCTTTAGGGTTCACTTGGAACCTAGCACAAAGGCATGTGGTAAACATTATGTCAGGTCTGCTAGCTGTTAGGTATAATAGGGATCCAACAATTGCCCTATAATGCTTCTGATCTACAGGTTTCCCTGCTGTATCAGAATCCACAACAGCATTTGTAACCATAGGGGTTTTCATTCCTGAAGCATCACCTATCCCAAACTTCTTAATAAGCTCTTTAGCATACTTAGCTTGGGAGAGGAAGATACCATCAGGGAGCTACTTCACTTGGAGACCAAGGAAGTAGGAAAGCTCACCCATGCTACTCATCTCAAATTTAGAATGCATGAGGTCAGCAAACCTCTTGCACAATTTGGGATCAGTAGACCCAAAAATAATGTCATCCACATATATTTGTACTAACAATATTTGGTCCTTATGATGTCTAGTGAAAAGGTTTTTATCTATGATTCCTCTTGTAAATTTATGCTCTAAAAGAAAGCTCGCTAAGGTCTCATACCAAGCTCTTGGAGCTTGCTTTAAACCATAGAGAGTTTTATGCAGTATAAATACAAAAGAGGGATAAGTTGGAGAGATAAAACTTGAAGGTTGTTATACATAAACCTCTTCTTGAAGCACTCCATTCAAGAATGCACTCTTGACATCCATTTGGAAGACTTTAAATCTCTTGTGAGCTGCATAGGCAAGGAAGATTCTTATGGCCTCTAACCTTGCAACAGGAGCAAAGGTTTGGTCATAATCAATTCCTTCCTCTTGCCTGTAGCCTTGAGCAACAAGCCTAGCCTTGTTTCTCACTATGTTGTCTTGAGCATCCAACTTATTCCTGTAGACCCATTTGGTTCCAATAACTGGGTAGTTATGAGGTCTTGGAACCAAATCCCAAACTCTACATCTCTCAAACTGATTTAGTTCTTCTTGCATTGCCATGATCCAGTGGGGATCTTGTTCTGCTTCATGAATGGTGAGAGGTTCAATTTGAGAGAGAAAACAGGCATGCATCAAGTCTTGGTTGAGTTGATGCCTTGTCTGTACACCTACTGAAATGTATCCAATCACTTGAGATCTGGGGTGATCTCTAAGTATAACAAGATCAGTTGGTGGAGTTGGTTGAGCAACAGCTTCTGTAATTAATTCCTCTTGGGGAATGGTACTAGCTATTGAGGGAAGCTCAGCCACTTCCTCTTGGATTTCTTCTTCACTATCTTCAGCAACTTGTGGAGTAGGATGGGTTGGTACCTCTTGGGTAAGGTTTAGTCCATCCAAAGACTCACACAGTTGAGGAACCTGCAAAAAGCTATTGGTAGAAATCTCTTTCTCCTTATATGTCATTTTTGCTTCATCAAAAGATACATGAACAAATTCTTCAATTTTAAGAGTGGATTTATTAAAAACCCTATAGGCCTTGCTTACTTGGGAATATCCTAGAAAAATCCCTTCTTCAGCCTTTGTCTCAAACTTTCTATTGTATCTCTTGTTATTTGTGTGAATGTAGCAAATACAACCAAAAACTTTAAAGTATGTGATTTTTGGTTTCTTCCCTTTAAGTAGTTCATAGGGGGTCTTATTTTTCAGTTTATGTATAAGGCTTCTATTCAGGACATAGTTGGTAGTATTTACAGCTTCTGCCCAAAAGGATAGAGGCATGTAAGCATCTGCGAATAATGTGTCTGCAGATTGAATGAGTGTCCTATTTTTCCTTTCAGCAACCCCATTTTGTTGGGGAGTTCTAGGAGCTGAGAAGCACTGCATGATACCTTCCTTCTCACAGAACTCATGCATAAGAAGAGACTCAAACTCTGTGCCATGATCACTTCTGATCAATGCAATATGTGTAGAGAACTCAATCTGTATGGTCCTGAGAAAATCTGAAAGAACCTTGAATGTATCTAACTTAGTTCTCAGAAAGGATACCCAACTGAATCTAGAGAAGTCATCAACAATCACTAAAGTATAAGACTTCCCTCCTAGGCTTTATACTGCAATGGGTCCAAATAGATCCACATGAAGCAAATACAATATCCTAGGTGAATCACTTTTATTAATGGATTTAAAACTAGTTTTGGTTTGCTTGCCTAATTGACAAGCCCTACATAGGTTTTCCTTCTTGTAGGGGCCAGAAGGTAAACCTCTAACAAGGTTGTCTTTAGATAACCTAGATATACTCTTAAGGTTTACATGTCCTAATCTTTTATGCCATTACTCATTTTGATTACTAGTAACATTCAGTAAGCAGATATCAGTTGTGGCAGATATAAAATCTACTAGATATATGTTGCCATGTCTAATTCCAATTAAAATAGTTTTATTTTTATTATCAATAATAGAACATGAAGTAGAGTTAAAATGTACCTGATAACCTTCATCACATAATTGACTTATGGATATAAGGTTATGTTTAAGTCCTCTTACATATGTTACTTTCTTAAAAGTCACTGCTCCAATCTTCACTGTTCTATATCCTTCTGATTGACCACTGTTGGAATCTCCAAAAATCACCTTTGGTCCTAGCTTGGGCTTGTAATTGGATAGATTGCCCTTGCTACCTATCATATATTTGGAGCACCCACTGTCCAAGTACCAGGTCTGACTCACCCTTGGACAGCTCTTCACCTGTACTTCATCTGCCTCTGAGTCTGAGGCACCTTCATCTTCAGATTCTGATCCATAATTGTTCTTGGAGGCATCAATTGCCATAAGGCACACCTCCTTGGATCTAGCTTCTTCTTCTTCCTCACTTGAACAGGAGGAAGATGTTTCTTCTTCATTGTCACTCCAAGTCTCAGCAACAAAGCCCTTTTCTTTCTTTTTATACTTGCTGGAGGAGGGTTTGTTGCTGTGCTTTCTCCTGGAGTCCTTTTCTCTGCTCTTATCCTTCTTCTGGTTTTCTGGACATTCTGAGATGTAATGTCCAGGCTTTCTGCAACCAAAGCACACAACCTCCTTGGTTGGTTTCTTGTCATACTTGGGCTTATCATCATGTCTGGATGATTTCCTTCTGAAATCCTTCCTTGCCATCTTGTAGAACCTTTTGGCAAAGAGGCTCATGAGTTCTTCATTGGAAGTTGATGTCTCACTTTCTTCAGATGCTTTGAAGGCTGTGTTGTGCTCCTTTCTAACTGGAGTTATTGTCTTCTATTCTGCTGCCTCTCTTGATTTTATCAGCTGCTCATAGGATTTTAACTTGCCTAATAGAGATTCAGTTGATATCTCATTGAGGCTTCTGGCTTCTTTGATAGGCCAGATTCTGGAATCGCAAGAGCTTGGGAAGCACATCAATATCTTGTCATTCACCTCTGTCAAGGTGATGTCCTTATCCAGGGTTTTGAGCTCATTGATGATTGTGCTCAACCTGTTGTACATTTCTGCCACTGATTCATTCTCATCCTTTTTAAAGTTCTCATACAGGGATATGATATTGGATCTTCTGTCCTTTCTTTCATCTGCAGAGCCAGCTACCATTTGGTTGAGGGAGTCCCAAATGGCTTTGGCTGAGGTGCACTCAGCACCTTCTGGAATATGTCATCTGACATAGACTGTGCTAAGATATTCATTGCCTTAGCTTCTGCCATCTTGGCTTTCTTGTAGGCATCATTGTTTTCTGGCAGAGGCACTGCAGTCATGTTGGTAGAAGTACTGGTAGAAGCTGCAGGTGCTGGAGGTACACCTATCAAGATAACAGAAAAGATATCCTCATCAATAGAATTCATGTATAACCTGATTCCTGCCATCCAGATGGAAAACTTGTTAAGATTGCACACTGGAGGTCTGATGCTTGCATAGTCTTTATTTTGGGCCATGTCTATGAAGAGATAAATCTAATAACAAACTTAAAACAAACAGATCTAACTAGAGTGATATTTGTGGTTCAGGTGTTAGCCTGTACAACCAATAAGGTATGGTATTTTAACCAACCTCGCTTTGATACTAATTGAAAGTGTAGGTTAGATCTGAAATACTCTAGAGGGGGGGGGGGTGAATAGAGTATTGTGCTTACTTCAAAACTTTTTACAACTTTTGCTGTAAGCCTAGGTGAACAGGTCAGTAATAAAAAAATAAACTAAGCACAACAAACTAAATAATCACAGAACAGCACAGCCAAAACAAAAAGAAGGGCAACCAGACGACACAAGAAATTTATAGTGGTACCCCAACCAGGGTACACCCACTCTTCTAGCACCCTGGTAGGAATCCACTCAGGTTTTTGATCAGGTTCCTGACACCAATGAGCTTTTGTTCAGGTGCTCAAAAACCAAACCTCAAGTCTTTTGGAAGGAGACTTGTAACCAGAATAATTTTGAAGGGAATTAAAACCCTGTATAGGAATAGGAAATAAGGAGATGGTGTCTTCTCTTTCTCAAAATAGCTGAGAAGACTTGTGGATTGATTGTAGCAGATGTTGCTCCCCCTGAGATCTTGAAATAATCAGGAATGCTAGAGCACTGCTTCAGGGTGATAGGTCTTCAAAGACCTAGAATGCCTGGACCAGAATTAGCTTCAGGAACTTCTTTGATAGATAGTGTTTTTTGTCCTTTGAAGTAGTCCTGCAGAGTTAGAAAGAAGAAGACTCTTGATAGAATTTGATTGTTCTTCTTCTCCTTCTTGAATATGTTCTCTGGTCAGGCTGATTGCAGTAGAACTTTTGATTTGAGTATGATTATTCTTCTGTGCAATCTGAGTGTCAGTCTGATTGTCTGTATTGCTTTTTGTTGTGTTCTGTTACTGCTTCATTCTATTCTCTTCTGTTCTTTTTCTTCTGACTGAGGAGCATTCAAAATTTGAATGTCAAGCAGTAATTGCAGTCGGCCTAGGATGGAAGTGACAATCAATAATTCCCCCAACTGTCCAATGGAAAAACGGCATGAGATAATCCAAGATTAATGCGCGTTCCAACGGTAACATTCCGAGAAGATCTGGCATTAATTGTTCCGTAATCATCGCCAAGAAACGGGACGGGAAATATAAGAAGACCTAGTCTGGAATCTTCGACCGAAGAACACAATTCGTCGAGCTGAGTATGAGTTTGTCGAGCTGAGTTTGAGTTCGTCGAGCTGATCTTGAGAGAGTTCGTCGACCAGACAATCTTCATTCATCGAACATACAATCTTCATTAGTCGAATAGACAATCTTCATTCTTCGAGCTGAAAACCATCATTCGTCGAGCTGATAATTATCACTGTCAGACAGTATTCGTCGAACTGAGTTCCAAATTCGTCGAGTGAAGAATGATTGTGGACTTAGCCAAATATTCTGCATCTGCTGATATCCAGTGTCGACATAAGCTGTTGTCGACTGATTGATCTTGGTGTCGACACAAATCTTCTGGTGTCGACATGAATTGGCTGGTGTCGACTAATATCCTGGTGCCGACACAAATCCTCTAGTGTCGACACAAATTGACTGGTGTAGACACGTGCCCTAAGTGTCGACACAAATACTCTGAGTTCAGATTTCGTCGAGTAGAGTACAACATTCGTCGACCTGGGAAGCTGACTTCTTCGAATTGATAAGTTGAGAACTTGAGGTCCAAGTTCGTCGAGCTCAGAATCTAATTCATCGACCAAAGTTTGAAGCTGGACTTAGAAAAATTCTGAAGTTGTCCTGACTTTAGCTTGATGTAGAAACTGAGAGTTCGTCGAACAGAGAACTAAGATAGTCAAGCTCAGCAATAAGAATTGTCTCACGATCGTCGAGCACAGAACTCCTTTTGTCGAGCTGACTTTGACGAACGTCGTGCTCACTTTACTTAGTCTTGACATCCTCTAAGTCTCGAGTCTCTGATGGTCTTGTTGAAGGCTGGTCCATCTGAAGTTGAACCTAAGGACTTGACCTAGACTCTAAGACACAAACTTGACCCTGGCTATACATGAAGGGTCACATCCTAAGTCAGTGAACCTTGCCCAAATCAACTAGGGATCCAACAGGTTACTTTTAGGCTAATGTGAACCTAGGACCCAATAGAAATTGGGGTCCTAAGGAGAGATGATTTGTGTTCTTTTCAAGTTAGTTCAGGTACCTATTCCCCTAAATGGTACTTGGACAGTGGATGTTCCAGGAACGTGACTGGAATAAAGGAGCTGTTGAAGGAGTTCACTCCAGTAAAGAATGGACCTAAGGTCATCTTTGGAGGCTCTGACAAGGGAATAACTAGAGGTTATGGTAATATCTCAAATGGCATAATCATCATCACAAAGGTGGCTTATGTGGAGGGGTTGCAACACAACTTCATAAGCATAAGCCAACTATGTGACCTTGGTTATGACATTTCCTTCCACAAGGATACGTGCCACATCAAGAAGTTAATTGACCAATGTGTCATCTTAACTAGCACTAGGAGTGAGAATGTTTATTGTTTAAACTTTTCTTGCTTAGATAATAGTTCCCCCATTGCCAAGTTGCAAATGACAATGTCTCATATTATGTTCAATGGCACAAGAGACTGGTTCATTTGAACTATAAGACCATTGGTCAGCTCTTCAGTGATGAGATAGTTAGAAATGGTCCCAAAATAAAGTGCTCCAAGGAGGGTATCTGTGCTACTTGACAAAAGGGAAAGCAAACTAAGACCTCCTTCATGAACATTGGGAGTAAGGACTCAATGAGATGCTTGTATCTCCTTCATATGGACTAGTTTGGTCCTATGCCTGTTCAGAGTCTGGCTAGGAAGGTCTACACCCTTGTGATGGTTGATGACTATTCTAGATTTGCTTGGGTGTTCTTCCTTAGAATAAAGGATGAAACCCTTGATGTCCTCATGAATTTTGTCAAGCAGATTCAGAATGAACTGGTATGCTTTGTGGTCAAAATGAGAAGTGACCATGGAACTAAATTTCAATCTGCTTTCATGATTTACTTCTGTGAAGAGCAAGGGATTCATCAGGAATTCTACTCTCCAAGAACACCCCAGCAAAATGGGTTAGCTAAGAGGAAAACTAGGACTTTCATAGAAGCAGGGAGAACATTGTTGAGTGACACTTCTCTCCTTGAATATTTTGGGCTGAGGCAGTTAACACTACATGTCATGTTCTCAATAGGGCTTCTATCACCAAAGGCCACAAGAAGACTCCCTATGAGATTTTTAAGGGCAGAAAACCAAACATATCCTTTTTCAGAATCTTTGGTTGCAAGTGTTTCATCTTGAATAATGGTAAGTCAAAAGTGACTAAGTTTGCTGCCAAATCCCATGAGGTGTTCTTTGTTGGGTACAACAATAATAGTAGGGCATATAGATTATATAACTTGACTAATCAGGTTGTAGAAGAGTCTGTCCATGTGGTGTTTGATGAGTCAAGCATGATCAACTGTGAACTATCAAGCTCCTTGCCTATTTCTGTAGGTACAGAAGTCATTATGGAAAAACTCTCCATCAAAGATAAAGACCCAGCTATGCAAGATGAAAGTGGAGAGGGATGTTGTCCATAGGAAGCACAGGACTGTATACCTGGAGATGAAGACCACCAAGTTGAAGAAAATGGTGCTCAGCTAGAAGCAGTCAGGCTGCCCCCTGCAGTCAGATATCTGAGAGATCATCCTCTAGATCAGATAATTCGTGAGGCCAGCCAATGTGTACAGACCAGAAGCAAAAGTTTCAACACAACTCTATATTCCAGCTTCCTGTCACAAGAAGAGCCCAAGAAATTTGAAGAAGCAAATCAAGACCAATTCTGGATTGGTGCAATGCAAGAAGAACTGAACCAATTCAAAAGGTGCAAGGTCTAGAAGCTGGTTCCCAGACCAGATGGACATAATGTCATTGGAGTCAAGTGGATTTTTAGAAATAAACTTGATGAAAATGGCATTGTAATGAAGAATAAAGCTATACTGGTGGCCAAAGGTTATAGACATGGAAGAGGGGATTGATTATGACCAGACTTTTGCCCTAGTTGCAAGGTTGGAAGAAATCAGATTGTTCCTTGCATTTGCAGCCTTCCAGGGATTCAAGGTCTTCCAGATGGATGTAAAGTCTACCTTCCTGAATGGAGACTTGAAGGAAGAGGTTTATGTAGCGCAGCCTCCAGATTTTGTAGATTCCAACTCTCCTACTGTTGTATATAGACTTGGGAAAGCTCTTTATGGGCTCAAGCAAGCCCCTAGAGCACAGTATGATACATTGTCTACCTTCCTCATTGATAACAAATTCTCAAGGGGGAAGATAGACAATACCTTATTCCTAAGGCAATCTAAGGACAAGATCATCCTAGTATAGATTAATGTTGATGACATAATATTTGGCTCTACTGATGACAACTGTTAGAAAGTAGAGACAAGAAGCGAAAAGTAGAGAACAAGCGAATAAAATTTTGAATAATTGAAATTTTATTATCCAAAAAAGATATCTATTACAAAGGTATGCCCTCCTTTATATAGAATGGAGGAGAGATGAGAGAATACAAATAAAAGATGTGGGACTATAATTTACAGGACAAGCGGACTATACAAAACAAACCGCACAAGCCGCGCGGTTAGACAGCAGGGCTAACCGCACGGCTACCACCAGAGAGGAAGAGAGACTGCCAGGGTAGACCGCCAGACCGCCCGGTCTCCAAGCCGACTGAGACAAACCGCCAGACCGTGCGGTCTTCAACCCGCCAAGACAAACCGCCAGGCCGCCCGGTCACCAACTTCAACACTCCCCCTCAAGCTGGAGCATATATATCGATCATGCCCAGCTTGTCACAGATGTGGAAAAAGGAAGCGGACACTGGCTTGGTGAAGACGTCTGCCAACTCATTGTCGGACGTGACAAATGGAGTGCAAATCTGTTTCTTCAATATTTCTTCTCGAATAAAATGACAGTCGACTTCTATGTGTTTTGTTCTCTCATGAAAGACCGGATTTTTGGAAATGTGTATCGCGGCCTTATTGTCACAGAACATAGGAAGAGGATAGTTGTAAACCTCTCCTAAGTCAAGCATGAGAGCCCGCAACCACTTCAACTCACATGTAGTCGATGCCATGCTACGATATTCAGCCTCTGCACTAGACCTGGAAACGACAGACTGTTTCTTGCTCTTCCAACTCACAAGATTGCCTCCAACAAATGTGCAGAAACCTGAAGTCGATTTGCGGTCCCCTTTGTCATCCGCATAGCTTGAATCAGAGTAAGCTTCAACCCTTAGGTGACCATTCTTCTGAAATAGGAGTCCTTTCCCTGGAGCAGCTTTAATATACTCTAATATCCTTAGAGCAGATTGTAGATGACACTCCCTCGGAGCTTGCATGAACTGGCTCACCTTGCCAACATCATAGGAGATGTCGGGTCTGGTTACCGTGAGATATATGAGCTTGCCCACCAGACGCCGGTATCTCATAAGATCAGAGAGAAGAGGTGAGTCATCTGTCCAAGTTTTGTCTTCTCCAGCAGCCATAGGACAACGTGCAGGTTTAGCACCAGTGAGTCCTGCATCCTTTAAAAGATCAAGAGCATACTTCCGTTGTGAAAGGACCATGGAGTTGGGCTTTCTAGAGATTTCAATCCCCAGAAAGTATTTCGGGGAGCCCATATCCTTTGTAACCAGATGTTGACGAAGGTGTTTCTTGGTCATCAGTATCCCATCCTGGTCATCGCCAGTAAGAAGAATATCATCAACATAAACCGCAAGAACAACAAGACCAGAGGCGGTTTTCCGAACAAACAAGGAGTGATCTACTGAGCTTCGTGTAAAACTAATGGCCGCAACAATGCCACTGAACTTGTCAAACCAGGCACGAGGACTCTGCTTGAGGCCACAGATAGCCTTCTTTAGCCGGCATACCCGTGTCTCCCCCTGAGCAACATACCCAGGAGGTTGCTCCATGTAAACAGCTTCCTGCAGATCTCCATAGAGGAAGGCATTCTTAACATCTAGCTGCGAGATGGGTCAATCCCTGTTGACAGCTATAGAGAGAAGAACCCGAATAGTGCTGAGGCGAGCCACGGGCGAGAAAGTGTCAAAGTAATCAACCCCATAAGTTTGGGTAAAACCCTTGGCAACCAGGCGAGCCTTATAACGATCCACACTGCCATCCGGGAGAAACTTCACCACGAAGACCCAGCGACAACCAACAACATCGGTGCCGAAAGGAGGTGGAACAAGGGTCCAGGTACCCGTTCAGTGAGAGTAGCAATCTCCTCATCCATGGCAACTTTCCAGTGAGGAATAGTAAGGGCCTCCTGGTAGGAACGGGGGGTGGTAGTGGCCGAGATAGCCAGGGCAAAGGCTCGGCGAGCAGGGGTAAGGCGATCGTAGGAAACAACCGCAGCAAGAGGATGGTGCGTACAAGCCCGAACCCCTTTGCGAAGAGCAATCGGGAGATCCAGGTCAGCAGGTGCCTCAGTATCCGGAGTATCCGTGGTGGAGAGAGCTGGCCCGGGAGTAGAGAGAGATGGCAGCGGAGTGGAGGGAGAAAGCGGAGTAGAGGGTGGAGATGAGGAGGATGGGGAAGGCGGTGGAGTGGGTGGAGAGGACGGAACCTCAGTGGGAGCAGAGGGAAGGGATGGGTTGGTATGAGAAGGAGGAGCAGGAGGAGGAGAAGAGGAAGCGGGAGAGAAGTAAGATGCATTGGCAAAGAAGGTGACATCCGCAGAGACAAATTGCTTGCGGGTAACAGGGTCAAAGCAACAATAGCCTTTCTGAGTGGGAGAGTAGCCCAGAAAGACACATTTGATGGCACGGGGTGAGAGTTTATCACGGGTGGCAGCGGGAGAGTGCACAAAAGCGGTGCACCCAAAGATGTGCAGAGGAAGAGGAAAGGGATCCTTGTCCGGATAAAGAATGGAGAAGGGGGTAGCACCGTGGAGAACGGTGGAGGGAAGGCGATTGATGAGATAGCAGGAGAGAAGGACAGCATAGCCCCAATAGGAGCGAGGAACATGCATTTGATTCATCATAGTGCGAGCGACATCAAGGAGGTGACGGTTTTTGCATTCCGCCACCCCATTTTGTTGGGAAGTGTAGACACAGCTGGTTTGACGAATAACACCATGGTGAGTGCAAAAGGAGGAGAAGTCGTGGCTAAGATACTCCTTAGCATTGTTAGAACGAAGGATTTTAATAGACGTAGCAAACTGAGTTTTAACCATCGAATAAAAGGAGGTCCAAACAGAGAACAACTCGGAGCGATCTTTAAGAAGATATACCCACGTAGACCGAGAGAAATCATCAATGAAGGTGACAAAATAGGAACTGCCCCGACCGATGGTGAGGGTAGGAGCGGGACCCCATATGTCAGAGTGAACGAGGTCAAACGGATGGGAAGAGCCCCGACTTTGCGTTGGTGGGAAGGAGGAGCGGTGATGTTGGCCAAGTTGACATGCATCACAGTTGAGAGGAGGATGATGAGGAGGGAGGTGCGGCAAGAGCTATCGTAGAATGCGGGGAGGAGCATGTCCAAGGCGAAGATGCCATTGGAGAAGATCTGTAGAGGAGGAGGAGAAGACGGATAGAGCAGAAACGTTGTCGAGGAAGTAGAGGCCACCACTCTCAGTCCCGGTAGCAATCGTCCGTTGGGAGTCCGGATCCTGAAAAGCACAAGAGGTAGGGGTGAATGTGACAGAACACCGTAGTTGCTTGCATAAAGAAGTAACCGATAATAAATTGCACGGAAACGTGGGCACATAGAGGGTATCAGCCAAGCAGAGAGATGGAGTGACTTGAACCATGCCCGTCCCATGGACCGGGGAGGGAGATCCATCAGCGACAATGACCGGGGGCAACTGAGCCTGTGTGTCAAGAAGAGAGAAACATTGAGGGTTGCCTGTCATATGACTTGTTGCACCAGAGTCGATGAGCCATCTTCCGCGAGTCACAACATGAGCACTACCAGAAGAGGTGACCACGGAGGCGGACAGGCTGGAGGAGAGGAAAGCCATGGAAGCAAGAGAGTAGCAAACCGCGACGAGAAGAACAAGCCGCGAGAAGAGAATAGAGCACCAAGCCGGGCGACTAGAAAATAGGTCGGGCGGCTAGGAAGGCCGCTTCCAAGAAGCCGAGCAAAGCAGAGGGAAAGAAGTCGCACGACCTGAAAAAGTCGGGCGAACAGAGGAGAACAAGTCGCACGGCCAAAGATGAGGCCGAGGCGACTAGCAAGCAGGAGCGGGTAGAAGGCAACAAGAAGAAAGCGGCGAAAAAACAGGCAAAGGTCCAGCGGGGAAGAGGTCGCGCGGACTGAGAAGACCGAGCGAACAGAAGAGAAGAGAAGAGCAGGTGACCGCGACCAAGATGCGGGTGAAAAAGGAACAACCCGCACGGTCAGGCAGATCACAGCAGCAAACCGCGAGTATAGAGACAAGACACGCGGACAGAGACAGACCGCAACGACTAGGAAGTCGGAGAGGCAAGAAAGAACAAGGAGCGCGGCGACAACGAAACAGGTCGCTGCGACAAAGAGTAGTAGGAGAAGAGAACCAAGAAGAAGCAAGCCGCGCGAACAGGGCGGCGGACAGAAACAAGCCGCGCGGATAGAAACAAGCCGCACGGATAGAAGAGAGGGCAAGCCGCGAATCAAGTCGCAGAACGCGGAAAACAGGTCGCGAACAACAGAGGGCGCACAGAATCAGGAGGAAATGACCGTGTGCTCTGATACCATGTTAGAAAGTAGAGACAAGAAGCGAAAAGTAGAGAACAAGCGAATAAACTTTTGAATAATTGAAATTTTATTATCCAAAAAAGATATCTATTACAAAGGTATGCCCTCCTTTATATATAATGGAGGAGAGATGAGAGAATACAAATAAGAGATGTGGGACTATAATTTACAGGACAAGCGGACTATACAAAACAAACCGCACAAGCCGCGCGGTTAGACAGCAGGGCTAACCGCACGGCTACCACCAGAGAGGAAGAGAGATTGCCAGGGTAGACCGCCAGACCGCCCGGTCTCCAAGCCGACTGAGACAAACCGCCAGACCGCGCGGTCTTCAACCCGCCAAGACAAACCGCCAGGCCGCCCGGTCACCAACTTCAACAACAACTTATGTAGGAAGTTTGCAAAACTTATGCATGGGAAGTTTGAGATGAGTAGTATGGGTGAACTGAATTTTTTCTTGGGACTCCAAGTAAGACAGACTGATGATGGTCTATCCATATCCCAGTCAAAGTTCACAAGGGAGATATTCAAGAAATATGGCATGGAGAATGCTTCCACCATAAGAACTCCCATGAGCTCAAGTATGCTTATAGGAAAAGATGATCCAGGGAAACCTGTTGATCCAACTCTGTATAAAGGTATAGTTGGCTCCCTTCTCTACCTCACTGCAAGTAGGCCTGAAATTATGTATACAATATGTGTTTATGCTAGGTATCAGGCCTGCCCTAAAGAGTCACACTACACTGTTATGAAAAGAATCTTAAGATATCTTAAGGGCACCCAAGATCTTGGCGTATGGTACCCCAGGAATGGGGAATTTGAACTAACAAGCTATTCAGATATAGATTTTGCAGGCTACAAGGAGGACAAGAAGAGCACTTCTGGCTCCTGTCAATTTCTAGGTGGAAGGCTTGTCTCTTGGAGCAGCAAGAAATAAACGAGTGTTGCAATCTGAACAACAGAGTCAGAGTATATTTCAGCTGGAAACTGCTGTGCTCAGTTGTTATGGATCCAGCATCAACTTCAGGACTACAATATTCAGATAAGTAGAACTCCACTCTTTTGTGATTCTACTAGTGTAATTTCTATAGCTAGGAATCCTGTCTCTCATATCAGAACTAAGCATATAGAAATTAGGTATCACTTTATTAGAGAATATGTTGAAAGGGAAGACATCAGCCTTGTATTTGTCTCCACAGAAAAGCAAGTGGCTGATATCTTCACTAAACCACTAGATGAAGCCATGTTGAATACCTTCAAATTTGAATTGGGTATGTTGGATCTTGTGTAGCTTCAATTATCTCTTCTACCATATGCTACACTGTCCATTTTGAAGGTAGTACAAGTTCTTCCTCTAGATATTGAAGATAATGTGCAACTGTTGAGGGGGAGCTAGCCCAACAGCTGAACTAGATTGAGTCAAAGTGGGAAGATCTACTCCAAACAAATAGGGGGAGAAAAACCCCACAGAATGCTCCCTATTTCAGAAGTCAAAAAGGGGGAGGATAGTCAAGGGGTAAGAAGAATAGACAGGTGGAATAGTAAGGGTGGCACAATGCCAGGGGGAGTAAGTAATTCTCCACATGCTGGAGAAATGTGGTAACATTTCCACACTCTAATAATGTTAAATGTTTTTATGATGAATATGTTGTGTTGTTAATGACCTGTATTATTGATCAAGCAAAGTTTTGACTTCTTCAAATAGAGGGAGATTGTTGGGTATATTGATCCCAATATCCTAGATTTGTAAGAAGTCAAATGGGTCAATGACATACACACATAATGTATTTGATGTGTGCTAGAGTTCATGCATTTAGGTAGTCCATGATTGGACATGTCAACAAAAAGAATATGTTGGAGAACTCAAATTTTGTCAAGCTCAGTTCAAAGTGTGGGTCTCAGATTTCGTCGAGCTTAGATCACATTTCGTCGTGCTCAGCTCAGCTTTTGTCGAGTGACGATTGCTTTGCTAACAAGTAATAGCTCAGTGTGATTTCATTCTACATTCTAGTATAACTATGTAGATGGGCCTAAGCTAGATTGAATTAACATTCAGGCAAGTGCACCTATCAATCATAGTATATGAGAAATCTACATCTCGTGTCGTATTCCACAGGGCCATTTCAAGTATTCGTACTCATCCTCACTCTATTATCGTACCTATAAGTAAAATTGATTTCTAACCTAAATTAACCTCACGATGACTATTGGATAAATTAGCATTGGAAGATTGAACATGATAACAACCCGAACGCTTATGAGCAATTACATGAAAATATTCATTCATTCACTCAATTCTATTTAATCATGAAGGCATGAGACTATCAAATTTGTTGAATTGTAAAGGGTAAATATTTATCAATTTCTCTCTCGAGCCATTCAAATCCTAAATCTAAGTTAGTAAATTTTCTCTCAAACAATTTACAATACTCAAATTTGCATTGAATAAAACACCATATCTATTACATAAACCCATGAAATCCTATCTCTAAAATATCATGAATTCATTTATTCGTATTCCAATTATTCAAATAACATATCTCTCGATCATGAAATTCGAAATATAAAGAGATCTCACACCAAACTATGAACATGTAAATTTCATCACAAACATCTAATTTCTCAATCTAGAGATTTGCAATTCATGTAAGACAAATAAGAAATTCATAATTAGGATTAAGATCTTTGTTTGTAAACTCACATACGAATAAAATACTACAAATTTGATGTAAACATGCGAGACATGATTAACAAATTGTTCAAATATAAGTTCATGCAAATTAAAACAATAAACAAAGTTGAATCACCAAGAGAAAGGAAAGATTAAAAGGGATTAATGAATAGATAACAATACGTACAAAATACCCTTCAATCATCCTTCTCTTGGATGCTCCACTTCGGGCTTCAGCAGTTCTCCAATCCCAGAATGATCCAAAAGTTCTTTTCTAATTTTTCTACAGGAAATATATAGTACCTTTGCAAACAGGTCGGACACGGGTTCCAACACGGCCGTGTGTCAGGCCGTGTGGAAAGTTCCTAGGCGGTTCCCCACGTGTAGGCATGTCTGGTAGTGGGCCGTGTCAGTTGACACGGGTACAGACACGACCGTGTTGTTCTTCACGTTCTTCAGACACGGGTTGGTCAGCACTCGTGTTCAAATATGACACGGGTAGGCACACGGGCGTGTTCCTACCTGTGTGAGTCTCTGTCTCCTGCATCCAATTTTCTTCATCTCCAGGGTGCATAGGACACGGGTAGGCACACGGCCGTGTATCCACCCGTGTGCGCCAAATTATTTTCCTGTCATCAGCCATGTTGACTTCGTGAACTCCTCTGTTTGCTCCAAGACTTTTAGTTCCATTGGTTAGCGCTACCTGCATATAAAAGTGAAGTAATAAATTAGATAACTCAATATAAGGAGTAACAAAGATCCTAACTGTGCTCTCCTAATCATGATAAAATAATTCTTTGACTTTTCTCGCGAAATTAGTACAAAATGAGGTAGGAATAGCAAACATGATTGCAATTATGATAGTAAAAAGCCTATCATAATCGCACTCATCAAATACCCCCAGACTTAGATGTTTGCTTGTCCCTAAGCAAACTAATTCAAACACTTGCATTACCATTAAATAATTTTGCCTCCGCACACTGGTTGCTATGAATTTAAGAGAACTTTGATGATGTAATCGCATAGGAAATAGTTTAGCAGACTTTTCTAAATATAACGTATTCTTAAAATTCTTCCAATATATCTATTAACTATCTCTCACTCGTTTTTAGAAATAAGAGTATAGTCATCTATAACAAATATGAGGAGAAAATAACAATCTCTATAAGATAATTATTAGCATTTCAAAACTTATAAGTACCCATATTGATGGTCATGAGCTTACCCTTTTTACATCCTCTCCACGACACTTAGTTAGACTTAGTAAGGTCGGATCCTTAGGACTTGTATGATGGTGTAGCATTTTTGTCTTAGGATAGAATTTTATAGGCGAGGTAATCAAAGATAAATGTGATGGGTTTTCCACACCTAAATCACGATTGAGCCTTTTGTTGGTATATACCTTAACATACATCAGTGTTATAAAAGCACCCCCAGACTTTGTAATTAGCCAACTTCCCATATTATTTTTTTTTTTTGAAAGATACTCCAAACTTTTATTTTTCTTAACCAAGGGGCCATAGTAGGTATCATTCCGAGTGGGTGCAAGTATACACACACTCAGGCCACATATCACTATGTCTTCTCTCTTTTTTTAGGCTTTGGGTTCATAGTAGGGATCATTCCAAGTGGGTGCAAATATACACGCACTCAGGACACATATCACTATGAACAAACTCATTCCAAGAAGGTCTCAATGATAGGTATGCTAATAGGTAAGGATTTGGCCTTGGTAAATTTTGGTGGTAGAGCATCAAAAGGAAGTGGATTAGGTTCAAGTTGGGTGTGCAAGGGTATCATGGTAAAGGTTTTGGGTTTACAAGGCTCAAGCTATCCAATAAGGGGCCTAAGTCATTTTCGCTCTTACTAATTAACCTATGTGATGTTTTGAGGATCACTAGAGGATAAGTTCTGGACATCAATAGAGAGTATTTTTCATTTTGATTCCCTAATACCATATTATAAAGAATGTTACAATCATCGACTCACATTATTATAGATAAGTATATTTTCGAAAATTGAGTGATTGATAGTTAATAATATAGAGGATTAATCTTAAAAGTAAATTATATAGAGAAAATTAAGCTAATGAATTTCTATGCTTAATTACGAATCAACAAATTAAGCACTCTATGAGTCTACATCAATTCATTTTAATCAGCGTGCGAAGTTAAATTAAATAGTGATAATACCAACTCAATGAATAATGAGAGCTTAAAAGAGTGGCAAAAGTAAAGAATTTTTTTTTCTTAGGGGGTATAACTAGCTTGAGTGTTATGATAGCCAAATTATTATCAATTGTAACCATGTCCATCACAACAATTATAAAATGGAAGAAAGAACATCCACCCCCAGACTTAGAATTGGCAATGTCCTCATTGCAATGAAAAGTGCTGAAAAGGTAATTTCACTAAGAATAGTAAAAAGAAACTGTTATCATCAAAATAGAAGAGTACATGAAGGAACCAGGAGCGGACATGAAATCATATATAATATCTGCAATACTCTAATAGAAATAAAGAAATAATACAATACAATACAGAGATAAATGTCAAAAGTAAGGCTGCTGGTCGGTCTGGTCGTCTAATAAGTGCGGCGGGCTAGGAGCTGCCGGCTGGCTAGGAGCGATCCCTAGGTGGTCTCTGATCTGGATGAGGAGGGCCTCGGTCCGCTGCTGCGACTCCTCAATATGCTATAGGTGCGACGAGAGCTCGGTGTCGAAGAACTATCGAAGCTCCCATGAATATCGTAAATGAGGTGGAAGGGGTGCAGTAGAAGACTCGCCATGAGCATAATGGAATGGGGCGGAGGTACCAAAGGCACATCGAGGTCAGGATCCACCTCGTCATCACTATCGTCCTGCACTTGCGGCCCACGCCTCGCAATAGCATATGTGACGCCTCCCCAGCTCTGACGGGCGGTGACAAGGTAGAGGGAGCGAAGACTGGCCATCGTAATGGGCACGGTCTTCGCGACCACTGTCATCTGGGGGAGGGCTAAGAATATGCCCATGTTCGTCACCAGGCGAGTGATGTAGGATGCTACACAAATAGACCCTATGCGAGGGGTGTCGGCCTGGTGGAGGATGAACTGGGTGAGCCGAGGTGTAGAGGATATCGTGAAGACATGCTGTAGAGCTACAGTAGGTCCTGTCGAGTGACAACACCGGAGCTTTCTGCCCGGCCGCTCAATGTGTGGCTAAGGAGATGGTGAATGTAACGGAGGGTGGGTGAAACCAACTTAGAGGCCTTAGATCACTTGGCATCATAGGTTCTAGTATCAAAAGAAAGCTGGCGCCAGATACCGGCGACAATATCGTGAGAGGGGAGGTCGAACTGGAGCTCGGAGTAGGCAGCACTAAAGAGGAATGAATCCTCATACACCCCTAAATACTGGGTGAATTGGAGCATGGTGAGTGTATAAAAGGTGTCGCCCACTCAAAATTACATTGCCCCCTTGGGCGCATGTGGCGTATCAATGAAGTTAGGCCGAAAATTGAAATAAAACCAGGACAGGAACTCTAACGTGAGTTCCTTAAAACCTAACTCCTCTATGGCGAAAAAACGCTCCCAACCCATTACAGAGATTAATGCCCTGACATCCCCAGCTAAATTTATTTCTTCAAGCACACTCCAATCAATCGTGCGAATATCTTGAAATTTCTTTGATTGTTGGCGGTTGAAGCGGGCGATGTGCGATGGGTCAGTGAATACTAGCGCAGTAGCGACATCACGCCTCTTCGTTGACAATTGCAGCTCCGGTCGGCGACGACGACCACCTTGGCTTCTTCCGGATGACATGATCAAGGAGGAGAATGCGAGTAAAGGGGTGCGAGAGTTAGGGCCAAAAACTCCAACTGGAGCTCAAACTGTGGAGAGAAATGGCTCTGGGTGTGGAGAAATTGATGCCAGGAAGAAGATGACACGGCCCCCTATTTAAAGGGTTCGAACACGGGTGCGCACACAGGCGTGTGTGTACCCGTGTTGAGGAATCTTATCCTCGTGAAACACGGGCTGTGGGGGGTCGTGCGGTCAAACTAACAGGGGACAGCACGGCAGGGGGACACGGGCCATAACACGGCCATGTGTGGACCCGTGTCTTATCTGGCACGGCGCATTAAAGGTACACGAGTTGGTTGGTAACAGGTGACACTGCCGTGTGTCATCCGACACGGGCATGTCGGATGTCTCGACACAGCGGGCTCGACGATCGTCGAGCGAATAGACACGGCTAGACACATAGGTTGGTGTGAACCCGTGTTGTTCTCGGGAAGAAATCGCCCTTTTTCGTAATTAATTCACACGGCTGGGCCTAAGGCTGTGTCGCTTACACGGCCACCCACACGGGTGTGTGGTGACCCGTGTGCTCCTCCAAAATTGCATTCCTCCTAAAAAAAGAATTTTTTTTACAGAATTTTTTTCATTAAATTTTTTTCATTAAATTTTACTAGACTTATACTAAAAAAACATTTATAAATTAGAAACACTTACTATAGTTATTACTTTAACATAAATCTAATCTAGACGGAGGCAGGTCTCTAAACGAGTGAAGTCTCTAGGAAGCTCACCATAATAAGGCTTAAGTCGGTGTCCATTAACCTTAAAATCTCCCTTTTCAGGGTGAGTTAGCTCGACTGTGCCGTAGGGAAAGACTTCTTTAACCTTAAAGGGTCCGGACCACTTAGACCTTAATTTCCCAGGGAATAAACGTAGTCTGGAATTAAAAAGGAGAACTTGGTTACCTTTTGGAATGTCTTGGGTTTACGAAGGTGACGGTCATGAAATAGCTTGGTCTTCTCCTTATAAATCCTGGAGTTCTCATAGGCCATAGTTCTCCACTCATCTAATTCGTTAAGTTGAAGCTTTCATTTCTCCCCTATATAATTAGTGTCAAAATTCAAAGAACGTATTGCCTAATAACAACTTATGCTCTAATTCTATAGGTAGGTGACAAGATTTACCATAGACTAATCTAAAGGGGGTGGTCCATATAGGTGTTTTGAAGGCGGTCCTATAAGCCCACAAACAATCGTTAAGTTTTCTAGACCACTGCTTCCTATTCCCTTCTACTGATTTTTCTAGGATCCTCTTAAGTTCTCTATTGGATACTTCAACTTGACCACTAGTTTGCGGATGATAAGGAGTGGCTATCCTATGTGTAACTCCATATTTTTCCAATACTTTATTTAGCTGTAAATTACAGAAATGTGAACCCCTATCGCTAATAAGTGCACGTGGTGTGCCAAATCATGCAAATAAGGATTTTAAAAATCAGATTACTACCCTACTATCATTAGTAGGCAAAGCTTGTGCTTCAACCCACTTCGATACATAATCTACAGCTACTAAAATATATTTATTCCCAAAGGAAACTGGAAATGGACCCATAAAATCAATACCCCACACATCAAATACTTCACATTCAAGAATAAATTTTTGTGGCATTTCATGTAATTTAGAAATATTACCTGCTTTCTAACAAGAATCACATGAAAGCACATACCTTTGGGCATCCCTGAATAGAAGGGGCCAATAAAAACCGGAATCAAGAACCTTTTTCGCAGAGCGATTCGCTCCATAGTGACCACCAGCAGGGCCTGAATGACACTGCCCAAAAATCTCCCAACCCTCCTTTGCTGATACATATCTTCATATAACAGAATCTGCACATATTCGAAAAAGAAATGGGTCCTCCCAAAAGTAATATTTCAAATCAGAGAAAAATTTCTTTTTCTGCTGATATGAAAAATCTTTTGGAAGGACCTTAGCCACAAGATAGTTTGCATAATCTGCAAACCATGCAAAATCAAGATGTATATTTGTAGATATGGCAAATAGTGATTCCTCAGGAAATGTATCAGAAATTTCAGATTCATCTAACATTGATCGTAGTGGATTTTCTAAACGTGAAAGATGATCTGCCGCTAAGTTTTCCGCTCCTCGTTTATTCCTAATTTCTAAATCAAATTCTTACAATAGAAGAACCCTACGGATTAAACGACGCTTTGCTTCTGCTTTGGCTAGCCAATATCTAAGGGCAGAGTGATCCGTGTAAACTACCACTTTGGACAATGTTAAATATAGTCTAAATTTATGAAAGGCGAATACCACTGCTAGGAGTTCTTTTTCAGTAGTTGTATAATTCTCCGGTGCATTATTAAGTGTTTTGCTAGCATAATATATATGGTGAAAATGTTTGTTTAAGCGTTGTCCTAAAACAGCCCCCTACCGCAAAACTACTAGTGTCACACATGATCTCAAATGGTTGACTAAAATCGGGTGTGATCATAATAGGAGAATTAATTAATTTCTCCTTTAAGAACTCAAAGACATGTAGACACTCTTGTTCAAAAGTAAAAGGTGTGTCTTTTTCTAAAAGCCTTGTAAGTGGTTTAGCTATTTTAGAGAAGTCTTTAATAAAACAGCGATAAAATCCCGCGTGTCCTAAGAAACTTGTCACTGCCTTAACGGAGGTTGGTGGTGGTAATTTCTCTATGGTCTCTATTTTTGCTCTATCAACTTGGATTCCTTAGCTTGAGATTTTATGGCCAAGTACTAACCCTTCTTGTACCATGAAATGACACGTCTCCCAACTAAGCGCTAGGTTCGTCTCCTCACATCTCCTAAGAACTTTCTCTAAATTATTCAAACATAGATCAAATGATTCTCCAAAAACAGAAAAATCATCCATGAACACTTCCATGATATCTTCAACATACTCGTAAAGATGGCTAGCATGCACCTTTGAAACGTGGCGGGTGCATTACATAACCCGAAAGGCATACGTCTATAGGCAAAAGTACCTAATGGGCAAGTAAATGTTGTTTTCTCTCGGTCTTCTAGTGCTATACGAATTTGGAAGTATACAGAAAGTTCATCTAGAAAACAATAATAAGAATGTCCTGATATGCGTTCTAATATCTGGTCAATAAAAGGAAGAGGGAAATGGTCTTTCCTAGTGGCATCATTTAATTTTTTATAGTCTATACAGACACGCCAACCTGTTACCGTTCGCGTTGGAATTAATTCATTTCTATCATTTACTACCAATGTCAGGCCACCCTTCTTAGGAACTACTTGGATAGGACTAACCCATGAACTATCCAAAATAGGATATATAATACCAGCATCTAATAACTTAACAATCTCAGCCTTAACTACCTCTTTAATATTAGGATTTAGCCTACATTGTGGTTGAAAAGAAGACTAATAGTTTTCTTCCAAAATGATTTTATGAGTGCAAAAACTAGGATTAATACCCTTTATATCAGATATTTGCCATGCTATTGCACCTTTACATTTCTTCAACACAGTTATTAATTTAGTCTTTTCAATGTTTGAAAGATTAGAAGATATAATAACTGGGTAAGAAGAATTAGTTCCTTAGAAAGCATACTCAAGATGATCCGGTAATTTTTTAAGTTCTACTATTGGTGGATTCTTAGTATTATTCTTAAGAGTTTCACAATCTCCTTGAGTAATCAAACTATTTTCTGTCGTTCTATTCATTGCAACACTATTATCTAGAAAAAATAAATGTTCAGTAATGTCTTTATTTTTTTTTCTTCTAGAAAACAATTAGTAATACAAATTTCAAAAAGATCTCTAAAATAAAAATTAGAATTTATAGAAGTCATAACATCATCAACACCATGAGAAAAATAGCAATAATCATCATTATCTAAAGATTGTTTCATAGTATTGCCAATTTGAAAAGTGACTTCATCTTCCCCTACTCGCAAGACTAATTTACCATCAAAAACATCAATAAGTGCTCTAGATGTTGCTAAAAATGGATGACCTAGTATGAGTGGTACTTCGATATTTTCATCCATATCTAGAATAATAAAATCAGCAGGAAATATAAACTTATCTACCTTAACCAATACATCCTCTACTATTCCTCTAGGATACTTAACTGATCGATCCGCTAATTGAATACTCATTCTAGTCGGGCTAAGTTCTCCTAGGCCTAGTTTCAGATATAGTTTATAAGGCATTAAATTTATACTTGCTCCTAAATCTGCTAAAGCTTTATTGACTTGTAAATCTCCGATTAAGCATGGAATTGAAAATGAAACGTGATCCTTAAGTTTTTGTGGTAATTTATTTTGCAAAATAGCGGAACATTCTTCACTAAGTGTTACTAACGATAATTCCTCTATTTTCTTTTTATTAGAAATTTAATCCTTAAGAAATTTAGCATACTTAGGCATTTGAATAATTTCAGAAAAAGGTAAATTAACATGTAATTGCTTAAACATAGATAAAACTTTACCATACTGTGCATCCATGCGCTCCTTGTTAAGCTTTGCTGGGTATGGTATTGCTGGTTGGTACTCCATCGGTTGCACATTCATCTCGCTTGATCCTTCGACGCTAGACTCCATTTGGGGTGCTTCCTTCGCAGGCCTTGGGTCTTGTAACTCCTTTCCGCTCCTCAATTGAACGGCTTTTGCATGCTCCCTTGGATTTATCTCAGTGTTCCCCGGAAGTGTTCCTTGCTGCCTTTCAGAAACCATCCTTGCAAGATGACCAATCTGATTCTCCAAGTTCCGAATTGAACCCTCTTGATTCCGGAAGGCTATATCGGTAGTTTGCATGAACTTGGTAAGCACATCTTCCAGTGTAGGCTTCCTTGGTTCCGGCTGTAGTTGTTGTCCAAACATGGGTTGCTTCCCTTGATTTCCTTGTCCTCCCCAAGAGAAATTGGGGTAGTTTCTCCATCCAGGATTATATGTAGAACTATATGGGTTGTTGGCTTGATTGAAAGGAGGTCTAATATTGTTGCCCATATAGTCAACATGCTCTTGAACTTGAGGTTCACAACCAGGAATTCCACTGCATGACGGGTCCCATTGTTGCGGTGCCATGGAGGGTGATGCTAAGGCAAGGTTGTCCCTCTTTTGGTGAAGCTTCTCCACTTGAATAGCTAAGGCGGTGACAGCATCTACTTCATAAATTCTTGCGGGCTTGCTAGGATTTTGTCTTACGATAGTCCATTGGTAATTATTCATAGCCATATCTTCAATCAACTGCTGAGCCGCTCCAGGTGTCTTGTTGTTCAAAGTGCCTCCACTAGCCGCATCAATCATCTGTTTAGTGGCCGGATTTAGACCATTATAGAAGGCCTGAATCTGAAGCCATGAAGGAGAGTATGGTGGGGACATCTCCTCAAAAGGTCTTTGAATCATTCCCATGTGTTGTACAACGATTCAGATTCCATTTGAATAAACGTAGAAATATCATTCATTAACTTCGCAGCCTTTGTCGGTGGGAAATACTTCATCAGAAACTTTTCAACCATCATGTCCCAAGTAGTAATCGACCATCTAGGTTGTGAGTTCAACCACTGCTTCGCCTTATGCCTTAAAGAAAATAGATACAATCTCAATCGAATGGCATCATTGGAAACACCATTGATCTTGAATGTGTCACATATCTCCAGGAATCCGGCCAAGTGGGTGCTAGGATCCTCATCTTTCAAGCCATCATACTGGACATACTGTTGAACCATTTGTATCACACTAGGCTTCAATTCAAAATTATTTGTAGCTATTGGTGGTCTAACGATGCTTGACCCGGTTCCTTGGAGATTAGGTCTAGCAAAGTCAGACATGGTTTGCTCATTTTGGTTAGCCATGGTATCTAGGTTTTCCAGATGATTCTCTCCTTAGTTCACTATCTCCTCTTCTGATAGTCCGTTTGAAATATCTGTGGTATTAATTCTCACATCCCTTAGGTTAGTGTTATGGATAAGTCGTTCTGGGTCAGGATGAAATGGTGCTAGCCCAGAATTTCTTCCTCTGGTCATAGACTAACATACTAAAAATAGAGATTAAGCGATATAATTATTCAAATACTAATTTACAACTATTTATTACTAAACAAAAACTGGTAGATTAAACAAATAAGAAATTCATAATTAGGATTAAGTTCTTTGTTTGTAAACTCACATATGAATAAAATACTACAAATTTGATGTAAAGCATGCGAGACAAGATTAACAAATTGTTCAAATATAAGTTCATGCAAATTAAAACAATAAACAAAGTTGAATCACCAAGAGAAAGGAAAGATTAAAATGGATTAATGAATAGATAACAATACATACAAAATACCCTTCAATCCTCCTTCTCTTGGATGCTCCACTTCGGGCTTCAGCAGTTCTCTAATCCCAGAATGATCCAAAAGTTCTTTTCTAATTTTTCTACAGGAAATATATAGTCCCTTTGCAAACAGGTCAGACACGGGTTCCAACACAGCCGTGTGTCAGGCCGTGTGGACGGTTCCTAAGCAGTTCCCCACGAGCAGGCGTGTCTGGTAGTGGGCCGTGTCAGTTGACACGGGTACGGACATAGCCGTGTTGTTCTTCACGTTCTTTAGACACGGGTTGGTCGGCAGTCGTGTTCAAATATGACATGGGTAGGCACAAGAGCGTGTTCCTTCCCATGTGAGTCTCTGTCTCCTGCGTCCAATTTTCTTCAGCTCCAGGGTGCATAGGACACGGGTAGGCACACAGCCGTGTGTCCACCCACGCCAAATTGTTGTCCTGTCATCAGCCATGTTGACTCCGTGAACTCCTCTGTTTGCTCCAAGACTTTTAGTTCCACTGGTTAGCGCTACCTGCATATAAAAGTGAAGTAATAAATTAGATAACTCAATATAAGGAGTAACAAAGATCCTAACTATGCTCTCATAATCATGATAAAACAATTCTTTGACTTTTCTCGCGAAATTACTACAAAATGAGGTAGGAATAGCAAACATGATTATAATTATGATAGTAAAAAGCCTATCATAATCGCACTCATCATCGAGCTGAGCTCACCATTAGTCAGACGGAGTTCAGAACTCAGGATTCAAAAATCGTTAAGCTCAGCTCACCTTTCGTCGAGCAGAGCTCACCGTTCATCGACCTAAATTCAGAAGCTTGAAATTCAGAACTCGTCGAGCTCAGCCCACCAATCGTCGAATGCAGTTCAACATTCGTCGAGCTGAGCTCACCATTCATTGAGCTAAATCCAGAAGCTTGGAATCAAGATTTCTTCGAGCTCAGCCCACCGATCGTTGAACGCAGTTTAACATTCGTTAAACTAAAGCAAGAAGAATTTACTAAGGCAAAAGCGCATAGACAGCTGAGACAGCTGAGAAGTATATCACAGCATAACCTCTGAGACAAAGCTAGTTAAATTTCTCTAAGTCTAGAAGCATTGTGTGAAGCAGGTCCACTCAACTCTTCTAAATATGAAGCAAGCACCGAGTCAGCTGTGAAGCAGAAATCACCGAGACTGCTGAGAAGAAAACCGCCGAGACAAGATTCAATCTCAGCTGATAAGAAGAAAGCGTTGAGACCGCTGAGAAGGAAGCGTTGAGATAGAAGATAGTCTCAGCTGTTAAAGAATAAACTGCTGAGACAGGTGAGAAAGAACAGTTGAGACAATGTCGGTGAAAATTCACCAAGTCCAGAAGCGTTGAGAGCCAAGACAGATGGCGTTGAGTGACTTAACATCACTCAACGCTTAGTGAAGTTCTAGAATTTTTCTAAGTCCAGAATGTGATGACCGCTATTGACATCATCAAAATTCAATAAGTCAAAGTGTTTCAAGTTGTTGCAGGAAAGCTACAGCAGCACCAGGATGACCACTACTGACGTCACCAAGAAGTCAACAAAGTCAAATTACATGAATCCGTTGCGGGAAAGCAGCAGTAGCACCGAATGCTGTTTTGTCCTTTTTTGAGGGAGGTGGCGCTCACCATCCTTGGGTGGGCCTACACTCAAATTGTATCGTTGATTCAAATTAACAAATATAAAAAGAAGAAAGAAAAAGGGATTAGGGTTACAGAGAACAAACACAGCATACACAAGGGAAATACAGGAAATAAAGGCGAATGGAATTCATCCTCTATGATAAGCATGAAAGTAAAAGTCCAGCAGAGTTAGCCAGAAGGCAAAAAAAGAAAGTTGAAGCTCTTCAAGTTCAGTAAGATAGTTCTCTCCATAACAAGGTAGCTGATTCATCTATTCAGCAAAGAGATAGCTGTATGAAGGGCCATCAATCTTCAACAGCAGATTACTGCTCACATGTGTAGCAAAGAAAAAGTTGGTTGTAGAAGAAGACTCATTCCTTCTACTGCAAGTGGGATGGACTAATATCTGATCAGTCCAGCAAAGTAGACTCAGAGATTTATCTCTGAGACGGTGTTTCATTTTATTTATCTTGTATAAACTCCTGTAGGATTCAGTTTATCTAAATCTGAGCTGTAGGGACTTATTGGCCTGAGTTGTGAGTGACTAATTAGTCACTAAGGTAGGAGCCCTGCTGGGGTACTGAGGTAGGATACAAGTCTGGATCTGAGACTAGGGCTATCCTCCCAGCATGAGTAGTAGGCCTTAGTGATAAGGCTGAGGCAGGTGACTGGTGAGTCACTGACCTGTAGGTGACAAGTGTCACTGAGTGTAGGCCTTAGAGAAGGCTGAGCTGTAGGTACCTAAAAGGGTACTGAGTTATAGGAGTACTGCAACACTCTAAGAGTAGGGCTTTTTGTCTGAAAATTATAGGCCTGAAAAGCCTCAGCTGTAGGACTTAAAAATAAGACTGAGGTAGGTGGTTAGTGGACCACAGAGCTATAGGAGCTCTGCAGGGATCTGAGTTAGGAACCCTTGCGGTTCTGAGTTTGGATTCTGAAAAGAATCTATGTGTAAGGTTGAGGGCCAAAGGTGTAAGCTCTGAGTAGTATATAGGTGGATTTTGTGTCTAGTCCAACAAATCAGTTAGATAGGTGGGAGGAAAAGTGGATGTACCCAATTGGGGAACCACTATTGAAAGATAATAGTTGCCAACCTAAATCACCTCGAGGGGGTGAATAGGTGAGTTGTGCGTCTTTTTGCAGAATAAAAAAATTCTCAACCAAAGCACAGATCTATCTACCAAACAAGCAAACACAGACGAGGCAAGATTTATAGTGGTTCCCCAACCTTGGGTACATCCACTTTTCCTCACCGATCTAGTAATACACTAGACTCAGCTACTCCACTATCTCGGATTGGAAAACAATCCTACCCTCAGAACAATGTTCCTACAAACTCGATCCACAAAACGGATCTACACTCGGAAGGCAAAACTTCCTACAATCTCGGAATTGAAAAACTCCTACACTCGGAGAAAACTTCTCCTACAATAATGAAATAACGTTGTACAGAAATACAAACAGTAAATCCTCTTATTCAGATCTGCAACAGTAAATCAGAAATTCCTTCTTCTAGGCATGCGGCTTTATCAGAATATTGAAGAAGAATATCGACAATATCAGATCTGGAACTTCGGGACATTACACGATCGAATTAGAAGATGAAGCGTTTAGCGGAGATCTCGATCTGTAGAGTCTTCTTGATCTGAATCCTCAAAAGGTGAAACCCTAGCCGGTCGAAAATCTGTGATGGCAGCGGCGACGAGTTTCATTCTTGGAGAGAGAAGGAGGAGACAGAATTTCCTTTGAGAGTGTACGGCTGCAAAAACTTAGAATAATCTTCTTTAAAAAACTTAGGGTTTGTTAGTTTAGAGAAGACCTTTTATAGGATCAGAAAAGATTAGACTTAAAAGAGTCATTATGAGAAATAAACGAGGACCAATCACGTCAGAGTTTAAGAATATGACCGTTATTCTGGACTTGAAGAATTTTCAGAAATGTCAAGTAAATTACTCGAGTCAAGCAGAACTACTCGAGTATACGCAGCACTACTCGAGTAGGTAGAAGATGACTACTCGAGTACCTGAGAAAAACTACTCGGGAGAAAGAGACATCATTACTCGAGTACATGGAGTCAACCGCTCGAGTAAATAAGATTTTAAGGAATCAGCTACTCGAGCAACAAGAATGACTTACTCGAGTACTTAAGTACTTACACGAGAGGTGGAGTATATTACTCGAGTAAAAGAAATACTACTCGAGTATAAGAGAATGAACTACTCGAGTATATAAGAAGCTACTCGAGTCATACACTTAGAAAATTTCTGGAACAGGGAAAACTGAACTACTCGAGTATACAAAATAAACTACTCGAGACACAAAGAACTACTCGAGTATATAACATGAAATACTCGAGACAAATGGAACTACTCGAGTACATAACATGAACTACTCGAGTAATTCACTTAGAGAAATTTTCTGGAATAGAATTCTGGATTACACGAGTAAAAGCATTGGACTACTCGAGTAATAGATGTACTAGTCGAGTATATGATTTAGACTACTCGAGTATATGATTTAGACTACTCGAGTAAGTAGGAACTACACGAGAGTCAGAATCCAATTACTCGAGACAGAAGATAGAACTACTCGAGTATATATAATACTACTCGAGTATTTCACTTGGAAGAAAAAAAACAATTTGAGAAGAGAAATTCTAAAAACTCGAGAGATAAAAGGAAACTACTCGAGTATATAAGATGAACTACTCGAGAGCCATACTTGGAATACTCGAGTATATCTTAACTACTCGAGTAAGTGAATTACTACTCGAGTATAAACACAGTAACTTACGCGAGTAAGTAAGGAACTACTCGAGTACTTAGGAAAATTTTTCTGACAGAAATTTTCTTCTTCTAAGGGAAATCAGCATCAAGTATTTTCACATAGTCTTAGAGCTTGAATATGAAGTGTATCCCAATAGAGAGGCTACACATGAGTCAACACTTTGGAACACACAATGAGGGATTACATTGTATGGTCCTGTGCCTGGTGACCCATTGTAGACTGACATTGGTTTACACTTCTCATAAGAATTCATGCACACACATAACTCAAACCAAGCATCAAATACAACTTAATTCATCTTAGTTCAAGGGCGACTTCATCAAATCTGGGTTAGTGTGGATACAATACCCAACAATCTCTCCCTATTTGTAGAAGTCAGAACCCTTTACACTAAGGTGAATTATGGACATAAAAATAATGCCAAGTAATCAAGCAGTGTAAGCAATCAAGGAACTATGAAAAAGATAATAAGATCAAAAACTTTGAATTATATAAAGATGATTATCCAAAAATATCATTAACAACAAAAATCCATTTCCACAACTCATGAGTCCTTTGGGCTAGCTCTGATGATGTTGCTTGTCTTGTTTCTCTTGATGTCTCCTTTGATAGCTGTAGGGCTTAGGATAATACTTGGGGGGCCTTGGAGGAGCAGCAGGATTGTTTCTACCATATTCTCTGTCATAAATCCTTCTCTTGGTCATGGACTTCTCATACAATTCCCATTCCTGGGAGCTGTAGTGAATATTTCTGCTCTCATGGAAATCCAAAACTAGTTAGAGAGTTTCCAGGATAAGGGACTTGGAACTGGGAGACCAAACCTCAGCATGTTCAGGAGCTTTAGTAGGAATAGACTTGCTAGCAGAAGGACCTTCACCATATTTTCTTTTCTTCTTGTAAGTCAGTATCTCAGGAGGGGCTTTGAGGAAAATATCTGCAGGATAATCTTCCCAATCCTGAGTATATGAATCTAGAAGAGCAACAGAATCACCAGGTCTTGGAGAGAATGTGGGTTGCAGAGGAGGAGCAGGAGCAGGAGCATCAGCAGCAGCTTGTGGGTTCAGGTGATGAGGAGTAATGGTAGGATCAGCAGCAAATTCTAGAAGAATCTGGTTGTGCATCCATACAGTAGTGTCATAGGTATGGAATTTGACACTCTGTATTTGAGCCAGTACATCATCATGGATCTCTTTCATCTTAGTTTCCCATAGGTCTTTCTTGAGGGCATCAGATTTTTCTAAATATTCTTTTACCAATCCCTCCCCCTTTCTGACTTCAACAAATAGCTGGGAGATGGCATCCTCTTTGAAAGTTCCAACTTCCTCACAAATCTTCATCTTAGTTGCTTCAGCCCTTTTGTACAATTCCATCTGATTTCTAGCTAGGGTAACACCCTGTTCCATAACTTGGCCAATAGTAGTTATAGTGTGGTCTAAGGCTTTGCCACCAATTTGGAAAAGATGTTTGAGCTGATCAGTATTATACTGGATCTCAGTAAATCCTCTGCTCATCTCAGTTTATAGAGCAGTTACCTTATCAGTGACAGTTTTGATACAAGTATCAAAGTGTGATTTCTGTTCTTGAAGAAGAAGTACAATCTGAGTCATCAATTCTGAGGAGGCAGGAGCTGTAGAAGTAGGAGGAGCAGAAGTAGATGGAGCAGAAGGAATAGGAGGAGATACCCATGGAGATATTTTTGTGAGGGTAACAGAACTCTGAGCTCTTATAGTGGGTATCATGGCATCCCCTTCATCCATTATCTGAGGTAGAGAGAAATCAAAATTTCTGAGAGGAGCTTCAACTGGCTCAGGTGTGAGCTCATCAGAAATGAGAATTGTTTCTTGCTATTCTTTGGGGGCATCAGGAGATTTTGCTGGAGTTCTTGCTGGAGAAGTGTCTGGAGACCTTGCTGGAGACTGCACTGGAGATTTTGCTGGAGATTGTATAGGAGTTGGGTCCTTGGGAATTTCAGTGGATGGAGCTATTGGAGATAGAGGGGGAGGTGGTTCATCTGCAGTTAACTCTTCTATCATTTCATTTATGGCAGCATCTGTAGATAATAGAATTTCTTTAAGTTGTTCGTCTGAGGGAATATCTTCTGGAGTGACTTGTGGAGGAGTAGGAGTTGGAGGATGTGGCATCCTGGCTTGAACAGTAGGAGCAGGCTCCCCCTCAATAGGTGCACCAGAGGAGCTGGGGACCTGAGATGGAGAAGGAGATGGAGTCCTGTCATCTATGTCATAGCTTCAGTAACTTTGGCAGCTTGAGAGGGATTTTGCAACTTTAAATCCCATCTCTGTATGGAGGAGATGGAGACCTTCTTCATGTAGTGAATAATACTTCCTTTGGAGAAATTGAAAACCTCTGGATTGATCTCATGGAGAAGCAGGGAAATTATCCTTGCATAGTTGGGGGACTTAATTCTCTCCTTAATCATATTCAAAATCAACAAGCAAAACCGAAAGGCTTTTCTACAGACTATAGCTTGCATCAATTCAAAGAAATAAAGGGGTATGACCCTGATGGAGTTGGTTTTGCATAGAAGAATCTTACCAATGACATCAACCAAGAATTTTCCTTCAGCATGCATATCAAACCTATTGATGTATTTAGCATTAGCGGAAAGTCCACAGAATAAGCAAGTTCTGGAATATTCTTCATCACCCAGAAAATCATCTGCATCTGGAGCTAGCTGTCGGAGAAGTCGAGAAACTGAGGTTGGAGTGAGTTTGATGTTGATACCTTTGACTGAAGACTTCAAAACTATTCCATGGTGCTTGACCTTGACATTCTTGAAAAACGCTACAACTTCGGGGAAGAAGATGCGACATGGTTCTTGGAGAACAAATGTTAATCTGGAGCTGTCGAGCAAAATCAGGAGATTATGGAAATCATCGGATAGATCTGCAATCCCGGCGGCGACTAATTCCGAACCAACACCGATCTTAGATGAGGTAGCCATGATGCAGAAGTTTTGGAGATGCAGAAACCCTAGAAAATGTCGACAGGGAGATGGAAAAGGAGCAGCTTTGTAACTTCTTGAAGGAAGGCGAAGAGACAGACGGGTACTCGGGAGACGGAAATGATTTCGTGTAGATGAAATTTTCGGATTTTCTTATTTATATAACCCTAGGTTTAGGTCTAATTATTTGAAAAAAATACTGAAGTAAACCATAGAAGAGGCGGCATAAGCCTTTGGTTTGCGCATAAGAAAATTTGAATAAGAAAAGACTCGGCACATACACGAGTGAGGAAAATATCTCGAGTAGATAAGTCTGGAGTTACTCGAGTAAGGATACAGAAGTACTCGAGTAGATGAACTGAATTACTCGAGTAGGTCGGGAGGTACTCGAGTAGATGAAGTAGACTACTCGTGTATGTCAGTCTGCTACTCGAGTAGGTCAAGTAGACTACTCGAGTATGTCATTCTACTACTCGAGTAGGTCATATACTTACTCGAGTATGTTGTTACTTACTCGAGTCAAAAACTTAAACTTTTGGAAAACTCCAATTTTTGACTAACCTTTGAGCCTTGAGCATTCTTGAAAGTCCAGCTTCTTCTAGTCTTCTTTGTTGAGCATCCCAAGTTCTGTTTTGAAGAACGAGAACTTTTTCTCATCCAGCGGCTTCGTGAAAATGTCTACAATTTGCCTATCTGTAGGGACATATTGAAGGTCTATGTCCCCATGCTCCACATGCTCCCGGATGAAGTGATACCTTAGCTCTATATGCTTTGTCCGGCTGTGCGAGACTGGATTGTTGGCTATTGTTATTGCGGTGGAAGAGTCGCAAAATAATGGAATCTTGTCAAACTTCATGTTGTACCCTTCGAACTGATTCTTTATCCAAAGTAACTGTGCACAGCAACTGCCTGCAGAGATGTACTATGACTCGGCCGTTGAGATTGCCATACATTTTTCTTTTTGCTACTCCAGGAGATAAGCCTTCTTCCAAAGAATTGGCAAGTCCCTGAAGTGCTTTTCCTGTCGTCTTTGCTACCTACAAAATCTGCATCTGAAAAACCTATTAGTTCGCTGTCAATACTTCTTGGGTAACATAAGCCAAGATTTGGTGTACCTTTAAGGTATCTCAAAATCCGCTTCGCAACAGCGTAGTGAGATTCCTTAGAGTTCACCTGGAATCTAGCACAGACACATGCTGAGAATATTATGTCAGGTCTACTTTCAGTAAGGTAGAGGAAGGATCCAATATTGCTTCTGTACTTAGTTTCATCAAAAGGTTTCCCTTTTTCATCCTTGTCCAGAGACATTGTTGAACCCATTGGAGTCCTCATCGAGGTTGTGTTCTCCATTCCGAATTTATTAATCAGCTCTTTGGTAAACTTGGCCTGTGAGATGAAAATTCCATCTTCAGACTGTTTTACCTGAAGCCCTAAGAAATACTTCAGCTCGCCCATACTGCTTATTTCAAACTTCCCTTGCATAAGTTTTGAAAACTTCTTGCAGAGGTTGTCATCAGTAGAGCCAAAAATAATGTCGTCGACATAGATTTGCACTAGCAAAATCTTGCCTTTTATTTCCCTAAGAAATAATGTCTTGTCTATCTTTCCCCTTGTGAACTTGTTCTCAAGTAGAAAGCTAGACAGCGTCTCATACCAAGCTCGAGGAGCTTGTTTCAGACCATATAATGCTTTATGCAGTAAGTAAACATAATCAGGAAAGTTAGGATCAACGAAACATGGAGGTTGTTCCACATACACCTCTTCCTTTATGTCTCCATTAAGGAAGGCAGGCTTCACGTCCATCTGATAGATAGTGAAGCCTTTGAGTGCAGAATATGCTAGGAATAACCTTATTGTCTCCATCCTTGCCACTGGAGCGTATGTTTGGTCGAAGTCAATTCCTTCTTCTTGACGATACCCTTTTGCGTCAAGCCTGGCCTTGTTCTTTATATCGTTCCATCCTCATCCATCTTGTTCCTGTAGATCCATTTTTTCCCAATGACGTTCTTACCTTTGGGTCTTGGAACAAGCTTCCATACTTTGCAGCGCTTGAACTGGTTTAGTTCTTCTTCCATCGCCATTATCCACGATGCATCTGAGTTTGCTTCCTCAAACTTCTTTGGTTCAACCTACGAGAGAAAACTTAGATATAGATTCTCATTAGTTGTACCTCTACGAGTTCTGACACCATCCCGGGGATCTCCTATGATCTGGTCCATGGGGTGATCCTTCAGATGTCTGAGCTCTAGAGTCCTTGCATCTGGATTGTCTTCTGTCACCGGAGTGACTTCTTCATCTTGGATGACTTCTTCATCTTGATCATCAGTCTCTCCAATAGGGGTTAGAGTGGTGATCTTGATGAACTTTTCTCCTTTATCTTCGGACGGTTCATCCAAGCTAATTTCTTTCAGCTTTGCACCTACATCTTCAATAAGCACACTAGAAGAGTTGCTCTGCAGCAAGCTCGTCTCATCAAATACAACATATATCGATTCTTCTACCACCATGGTTTTTCTATTAAAAGTTCTATATGTCTTACTATGGCTACTATTTCCTAGAAAAATACCTTAAAAACTCTTTTCGCTGAACTTTGTAGTATGATACTTGTCATTGTTTAGCACGAAGCATTTACAGCCAAAAATTCTAAAATATGAGACTGTCGGTTTCCTGCCCTTCAGAAGTTCGTAAGGTGTCTTATCGTAGTTTTTGTTTATGAGGGCTCGATTTTGCACCTGGCATGTAGTGTTGACGGCTTCAACCCAGAAATATTCCGGAAGTGAAACATCACTCAACATGGTCCTGCAGGCCTCTATGAGCATTCTATTCCTTCTCTCGGCCACTCTGTTTTGTTGAGGAGTGCGAGGAGAGGAAAACTCATGAAAGATACTCAAGCTTTCACAAAATTCTGTCATGGCCCCAGACTTGAACTCTGTTCCATTGTCACTTCTGATTTTGACTATGGACCAGTTGTACTCATTCTGAACTTTCCTGACAAAATTAGCAAAGATGTCCAAGGTATCTGACTTGTGTTTCAGAAAGAACATCAACGCAAAGCACGAGTAATCATCAACAATTACCAATGTATAATCCTTACCTCCCAAACTTCTAATTTGCAATGGACCAAACAAGTCCATGTGCAGTAGATGAAAACATTTATTAGAATCCTAGAAAATAATGCTTTTAAAGGTAGCCCTTATTTGCTTGCCTTTTACGCATGCATGACAAGGTCTATCTTTAATGTACTTGACATTTGGGGCATCACATACTAAGTTCATTGAAAATAATTTATTTATGGTTTTGAAATTAATATGTGCTAATCTCTTGTGTCATTGGTCACCAAGAGACGCACTATCTTTTGCTAAAAAGCACACTGGTGTCGAAGAATCTATACAAATGAAATTTAAACAAAATATATTTCTGCTTTGAGTGCCTAATAGAATCGTTTCCATATTGTCAACCGATTTTATCAAACACTTATCAGCATGAAATTCAACTATGTATCCTTTATCGCAGAGTTGGCTTATACTTATTAGGTTATGTTCCAAACCTTCAATGTAAGCCACATCTGAGAAGGATACATTACCGTTAGTAATCATACCATAGCCTCTAATAATTCCACGGTCTGAACCTCCAAAGATAACCTTTGGTTCGTTCACAACTGGTGTAAAATTCTGAACAAGGCTTCTTGTCCCGGTCATATGCCGAGAGCATCCACTATCCAAATACCAGATTAGCATTTTGTTGGCCTTTAGACATTCCTGCAATCACAATCAGTTAGCCTTAGGAACCTAAATACATTTGGGTCTTTGGTCTCGGGTTAGAACACTCCCCCTACGAATATTAGCATTAGGAGTGATCTTCCTCATATTGCTAACATGTGGGGTTGCAAAATTTCTAGGATTAAACCAGCAATCAATGGCAAAGTTACTAATTCTGCCACAACACCAACAGTCAAATCTGTTGTATCTTTGCCTTATGTTCTCCTGCCTGGCCTTTTGGAAAGGAGGTCTAGCAAGGGCAGCATTCTTGGAGGAAGATGCCTCATGATGATGGCAATCACTTGGCTTCTTCTCCTTTACAGGCTTTTCTACAACAGGCTTTGCCTTTGGTGCCTTCTTGAAGTTATGGTCATGATTGAAAGGGCCATAGCTCTGAAGAATAACTTCTTCATAAGGTGCCTTAAAGATACTTTCGCCAAAGTTTCTGGGTCGAGTTCATCCTTGATAACGGGACTTTGGCTCTATATAGGTAGGCCTAGCAAAGTGTCCGTAGGATGAGTCAAGATCAAACTCATTTGACGTAAATATGACCTTTTTGAAAGTGGTTTGATCTTGATGGACTTTCCTCTTCTCTTTGGTTAAAGCCTTTTTGGCTGGCTTATTCTTCCGTTGAGCCTTATTTCTTCTAGAAGACTTACTAGGGGGTTCTTCATGTCCTAATCTAGAACCCTTGGCCTTAGCTGAGAATTCAGCAACGAATGGAAGAACTGTCTTGGGCTTCGAGAAACTTTCAACAAGTTTCTTTTCAGCAGCAAGTTGGGCTTCCAGCTCTTTGATGATTTTCTCTTTAAGGTCGAGATGCTCAAGAGCTTTGTGATATTGTTCAATATCATTATTGAAGTTCTCTTCGATTGAGTCAGTCTTTGCGACTTTCTCTCTCAAGATGTTCTCTTCAGATTTGAGAGACTTTATCTCTTTAGCCTGAGTTTTCATGACTCGGCGATATTTGTCGTAAGCCATGATTAACTCCTTATATTGGGCCATGAGTTTTAACTCATCGTCAGAAGAGCTACAATGATAATCTTGTTCAGAAATTTTAGAATCAGAAAGAGGAGTGTGAGAGTTTACCTGCCCAGTGAACTGGGGCTCTTGTTCATCATCAGTTTGAGCCATGAGTCCAAAATAGGCTTCTTCTTCTTCTTCACTCGACTCAGATGAGTCAAAGTCACTAAGAGTTTTTCCCTTTTTGGCTAGCAAGCTCTTCTTTGTCCTCTTCTTGCTGTAGGAGGACTTCTTTTCATCTCTTCTACCACTCTCCTTCTTCTTATGAGGGCAGTCAGCGATGACGTGTCCTGGCTTGTTACAACAATAACAAATAACGTCAGTCGAAACATGTTTGTTCTGTTTTGAGTTATACCTATCATGGCTGCTTGAGCCTTTTCTCTGTCGATCACCATCACGTTGTGATCTTCTATAGGAGGCATCCTTGCCTTTCCATTACTTCTTCTTGTTCAATAATTTCTTGAACTGTCGAGAGAGTATAGAGAACTCTCCTTTTGATAGTTCAGAACCTGAGGTGCTTGGCTCTGAGGTTTCTTCTTCACTAACTTCTGATACTAGAGTAGGAGGAACAGCCTTAGACTTCTTGGAGGTGTCTGCCTTTAAAGCAACAGACTTCTCTTTGAATGCAGACTTATTTTTCTCTTCTTCAGCCTTCCTGGTGTTGAGTTGGAGCACATAGGACATCAGCTTCCCGAAGAGATTCTGAGGATCTGTCTCGGCCAGTTTTCCAAACTCCCTTATAGCACAGACCTTGTTATCCCATTCCTTAGTCAGAGATCTCAAGAATTTATCGTTTATCTCTCCATTAGTGAAGACTCTGCCATAGACCCTTAGCCCATTCACTATCTTGAAGAAATTCTCAAAGGTGTCAGCAATGGTATCTTTGTTTCACTGTCGGAAAGCCTCATACTTCTAATTTTGAAGGGATCTTTTGTCATCCCTCATTTCTTCTGTGCCTTCCATCAAGGTAACTAATGACTGCCACATCTCCTTTGCAGACTGGCAGTGAATCAGATTTTGCAGCATAGAATCATCGACTGCACTTGCTATAATATTTTTTGCCTTTTTGTCCAATGAGACAAGTACAATCTCATCCTTATCTAGATCCATAAGTTTCTTGGGGACTTTCATAGTTGGATCTATAGTGGAGACGGTCATGGAAATATAAGGACCTTCTTCAACTATCATGAAGATCCTTGGATCCACAGCTTCCATGAAGAACTTGACTCTCTCTTTCCACATGGGAATGTTATTTTTGTTGCACAAAGGAAGCTTGGTAAAATCTTTAGCCTTGTCCATTTTGGTAGATCTCAAATGACAACTATTGAAGGATCTGATCAAGGTGTTAACCTTTTAACGATAAACCTGGCTTTGATACCAATTGAAAGATAATAGTTGCCAACCTAAATCACCTAGAGGGGGTGAATAGGTGAGTTGTGTGTCTTTTTGCGGAATAAAAAAAATTCTCAACCAAAGCACAGATCTATCTACCAAACAAGCAAACACAAACGAGGTAAGATTTATAGTGGTTCCCCAACCTTGGGTACATCCACTTTCCCTCACCGATCTAGCAATACACTAGACTCGGCTACTCCACTATCTCGGATTGGAAAACAGTCCTACCCTCAGAACAATGTTCCTACAAACTCGATCCACAAAACGGATCTACACTCGGAAGGCAAAACTTCCTACAATCTTGGAATTGAAAAACTCCTACAGTCGGAGAAAACTTCTCCTACAATAATGAAATAAAGTTGTACAGAAATACAAACAGTAAATCCCCTTATTCAGATCTGCAACAGTAAATCATAAATTCCTTCTTCTAGGCGTGCGGCTTTATCAGAATATTGAAGAAGAATCTCGACAATATCAGATCTGGAACTTATGGACTTTACACGATTGAATTAGAATATGAAGCGTTGAGCGGAGATCTCGATCTGTAGATTCTTCTTGATCTGAATCCTCAAAAAGGTGAAACCCTAGCCGGTCGGAAATCTGCGATGGCAGCGGCGGCGAGTTTCGTTCTTGACGAGAGGAGGAGATAGAATTTCCTTTGAGAGTGTACGACTGCAAAAACTTAGAGTAATCTTCTTTGAAAAATTTATGGTTTGTCGGTTTAGACAAGACCTTTTATAGGATCAAAAAAGATAAGACTTAAATGAGTCATTATGAGAAATACATGTGGACCAATCACGTTAGAGTTTAAGAATATGACAGTTATTATGGACTTGAAGAATTTTAAGAAATGTCAAGTAAATTACTCGAGTCAAGTAGAACTACTCGAGTATATGCAGCACTACTCGAGTAGGTAGAAGATGACTACTCGAGTACCTGAGAAAAACTACTCGGGAGAAAGAGACATCATTACTCGAGTACATGGAGTCAACTACTCGAGTAAATAAGAATTCAAGGAATCAGCTACTTGAGTAACAAGAATGACTTACTCGAGTACTTAAGTACTTACACGAGAGGTGGAGTATATTACTCGAGTAAAAGAAATACTACTTGAGTATATGAGAATGAACTACTCGAGTATATAAGAAGCTACTCGAGTCATACACTTAGAAAATTTCTGGAACAGTTAAAACTGAACTACTCGAGTATACAAAATAAACTACTCGAGACACAAATAACTACTCGAGTATATAACATGAACTACTCGAGACAAAAGGAACTACTCGAGTATATAACACGAACTACTCGAGTAATTCACTTAAAGAAATTTTCTGGAATAGAATTCTAGATTACACGAGTAAAAGAATTGGACTACTCGAGTAATAGATGAACTACTCGAGTATATGATTTAGACTACTCGAGTAAGTAGGAACTATACGAGAGTAAGAATCCAATTACTCGAGACAGAAGATAGAAATACTCGAGTATATATAATACTACTCGAGTATTTCACTGAGAAGAAAAAAAATTTGAGAAGAGAAATTCTGAAAACTCGAGAGATAAAAGGAAACTACTCGAGTATATAAGATGAACTACTCGAGAGCCATACTTGGACTACTCGAGTATATCTTAACTACTCGAGTAAGTTAATTACTACTCGGGTATAAACTCAGTAACTTACTCGAGTAAGTAAGGAACTACTCGAGTACTTTACTTAGGAAAAATTTTCTGACAAAAATTTTCTTCTTCTAAGGGAAATCAACATCAAGTCTTTTCACATAGTCCTAGAGCTTGAATATGAAGTGTATCCCAATAGAGAGGCTACACATGAGTCAACACTTTGGAACACACAATGAGGGATTACATTGTATGGTCCTGTGTTTGGGGACCCATTGTAGACTGACATTGGTCTACACTTCCCATAAGAATTCCTGCACACATATAACTCAAACCAAGCATCAAATACAACTTAATTCATCTTGGTTCAACGGTGACTTCATCAAATCTGGGTTAGTGTGGATACAATACCCAACAACTATAAATACATGTGTGATGTGTTGTGTTGCTTGTTCTTTTCTTATATTACTAGTGCTCAGGACATGATCTAGAACACTTAGTTAGAAAATAGCAAAAAAGAGTTAAAAGATTTGAAAGACCTATTCACCCGACCCCCCTCCCCCCCCGCTAGGTGATTAACTAACCTTAAGTAAATAACTTTCACTACCGTCATGCGGTATCATCCTACTGCCAGTGCGATAACTCACTGAATGCTCCTTCAATAATTCTGCAGCACTACCACTGACATTAGCCCTACCATCGGGCGATAACTCACAGAACCCATCTCCTAGCTAAGGAAAAATTGAGGCATTACAAATCTCCCCCACTTAAAGAAATTTCATCCCGAAATTTATATGTTGTAAGAAAAATATAAGTATCAATATTATAAAAGTATAGCTCAAGGAAATAACTTTGGATACTATGATCTCTTGGTTTACTCGCGCTCCCATGATAGTTCCTCGCCGCCACAGTTGTCCCATCAGACCTTAACCATCCTGATCTACTTTAGGTTCATTACTCATTAGATTATAATCCTTTAGATGACTCCTTGTTCTAGTCATATGTCTGGAACAGCCATTATCCAAGTATCATATTGGCATTTGATGGGTACTTGGACTATCTTGCAATCATAGATTAATTTACCTTTGGAACCAAAAAAGGTTTGGGTCCTTGGTTCATGTTAGCTTGAGAATAACAATGTCTACCCACAGCAGCCCTGACAGGAAGACTCTCCCTTGCACTTGGCACACTTGGGTTATGCCAACAGACTATGGCAAAATGACCCACCTTGTCACAACACCAACACTCATGGATATTATATCTCCTCTTCTGAACAGCCTTTGAGGTATATAGGCCATCAGTTTTTATCTATTCATAGGAGAGAGCGGCAGTCTTCTTCCTATTTCTTACAGCAAGAATTTGACTGAAAGTGAATCTGCCAGTAGATGTGCTTGGAATATTCTGATTTATACCAACAGATGTCTTCTTTGCAACTAATATGATGTTGATGGCATCAGAAATAGCGAAGTGTGATTTACTAACAGCCTTCCTCATAGTCTTACTTTTTTTAGGAGGAACTTGGAGGTTGTCCACTGTCTTGCCCTTAAGAGTGGGTGTTAGAGCACCAAATACAAATGGTCCATGATAGGCCATTTGAATTTCATCATGGGGAGCCTTTAGTGTACTCAATCTCATACCCTTTTGTGTGGAATATTTCCCTTAATGTTCCCTAGATTTGATTTGAAGAGGCATCACCATCAACACAAAGAGCATAGTTGTATTTGATATTGGTTAAGCTCATCATGTGCAGGATGTTCCTTGGAATAAGGTTAGACATGTTGTCTAAGTAATGGTGATAGGTGGTCACAAGGTAGGCAAGTGGAGAGAGAAAATCTATCTAAATCTAGAGGAATTGAGTGAGGATATCTGACAAACGCTAGATGCAAAAAGATGTGGCTAAGTCCACAGGCGTTGAGTGAGGATAGCTCACACAATGCCAGATGCAAAGAAATGTTGCTAAGTCCATATGTGTTGAGTGAAGCAAGCTCACTCAACGCTAGATGCGAAGAAATGTGGTTAAGTCCACATGCATTGAGTGAGGATAGCTCACTCAACGCCAGATGCAAAGAATGTGGCTAAGTACACAGGCATTGAGTGAAGCAAGCTCACTCAATGTCGAATGCAAAGGAATGTGGTTAAGTCCACAGGCATTGAGTGAAGCAAACTCACTCAATGCTAGATGGCAAAAAGTACTGAAAGCAGACAAGTCAGTCAAAGCCTGACTATTTGTAAGGTATAAAAGTGACTAAGTCTACATGCGTTGAGTGAAGGCAGTTCACTCAAGGCTATACTACAAAAAGTGTTGAGCAAAGCATAGATAGTCAAAGCTTTATCTTTGATAGTAATGAAATCTGGTTAAGTCCAGAAGCGTCGAGTGATGAAGGCTCACTCGATGCCCAAGCTATTAAGACTACAAAAGTTTAGATGGCGTTGAGTGATAAAAACACACGCAACGCCTACTGGTACAGATATTGGCTAAGGCTAAAAGCATTGAGTGATGAAGGCACACTCAACGCTATCAATGCCTGAGTAAGAAAAAAATCTATCTAAGTGTTTTGGAATTGAGTGAAGCTTGTTCACTAAACGCCTATACTAAAAAGTTTGAATTTGACAAAGTCCACAGATGTTGACGTTAGCAAAAGTCAACAGAATTCAAAATGTGGCAGAATGGCTACGATACGTAACAAACGGTGTCGCAGGCCTATTGTACGACTTTTGGTTGTTAAAGAAAAGTTGTAGCTGCCAATTTTAGTGGGGCCCATGGGTCAAAATAGTCGTTGATTGGCAGAATAAAAAGGCAGAGTTGAGATCGAAGAAATCAACTTTTTGGAAAAGTTGGGCTTCATCTTCCTAATCGTCACTGTTATAGAGGTTGAAGGTCTGGTCTAAGTTGCTGAACTAAAGTTTAGCAAGCTAGCTATTGCGATATTCATCTGCAACAGCAAGATCGTAGTAATCTCTGAGGAAGAAGAAGCGGCCAAGAAAAAACCCTAGCTGCAGCTGATCTAAAATCTGATACAAGTTAGTTGTAGCTATCTTCACCTGCTACAACAAGTTCAGAAGATATTTCTGAGGTAAAATAAGAAGCAGCAAGGTTTTACCCTAGCTACGGGAACTGGATTCAAATAGAAGTTAGTTGTTGACATCCTCACTCTCAATAATACGTTCAGGGACATTTCTCTAAGATTGAAGTTGTAGAAAGGGCTAACCTTAACTGCAGTTACTTCATAATTCCAGTAGGTAATTTCTTGAAGAACCTTTTTTGGAAGTTGTGAAGTAGAAGTCAAAACTTAGTTTGCTCAAGACGGAAGGAAGAAGAACCTGCTCTCAAGTGGTCTGTGATTCACAGACAGGTAACCGGTTGAAGCAACAGGATACTGCTTATCTTCAACAGCAAGATCAGAAAGTTACCTTTTTGATGTAGAAGAAGTTACAACTGAGTCTCTTTCTCAGTTCAGTAAGAAGCAGTTCACTGCAAGGTACTTCCAACACAAGCAGTTGTTCATTGAAGATCTATTCTTGTTGCTGTGAAGAAGGTAGGGCTGAGTTCATCTCAGCTCAGGAAGGCAGGCCCAAAGAACATTTTCTCTAGAGTTAAATATTAACAACAAACTTTTTCTACTGTAGGATCCTTTGGATCAGAGTTGTAAGCCTAAAATTATAAGGGCTGAGTGTAGGATCGTTGTGTGGATCTGAGAAGTGGGGATTTCGCCTGAGTGATAGTGTTGGGTCTATTGATCCTAATGTCCCAGATTTGTAAGAAGTCAACCAAGTCAATGGTATACACATAGTTGGAGTTGATGTATATTTTAGTTCATGCATGCAGGTTAGTCTATGTCATATTGATTGGGCAGATGGTCCAAGTGGCATTGATAGATGGACTCAAAGAAGCTGACTGGAAAGGCAGGAAATTTCCTAAGTCCACGGGCATTGAGTGAAGCAAGCTTACTCAACGCCAAATATCAATGCAGTGAAACTTAAGAAAATTGATTAAGTCCACGGGCATTGAGTGAAGCTAGTTCACTCAACGTCATACAACTAATAATGTTGAGTGAAGTCAGGATAGTCAAAGCCCAACAAGTTGCAGCACAAAAGATATGACTAAGTATAAAAGTATCGACACACTTCACAAATATGTCGATACCTTTGTATGAGAAGTGTCGAGATCAGAAAGATACAAGACATCGGTATCGAGACAAGTCAGATATCTCGACACCTTAAAGCTCGGGACAGTAGTGTCGAGACAATACAACTGTCTTGATAAAATGAAGAACTGAAGTGCAGACTTAAAGATGTCGACACCCAGTAGACAGTAGTGTCGAGGCAATTCAACTGTCTCAACATAGTGAAGATTTAAAGAAAATGTCTCGACATTGGTAATATACAGTCTAAGAACACTAAGTATTATTGTGTCGAGACACTTGGGAATTCTCGACACTTATGATTCTGAAGTTGTACATAGTCAACACAACTGAGTGACAAGTCGCTGTGTCATGTCAGCTATAGTGACTTGACATCTCATCATAATCTGTTCGAAGAAAAACTTGAAGTATGATGACATATGACGATGTCATCAATCAGAAGCCAGCAACTAGTGAAGGCTATAAATAGAGGGGTCGCCTACACAGAACACAATCAATTCATTAATCAATCAATTTACTCATTCTGATTTTTCCTAAATCGGAGAAGGGCAAAAAATCCAAGAAGAAGGAAGACACAGGTCTTCAAGAAAGTCTCCTTATCCTTTCAACAAGTCGATCAGAGGATTAAGTTGGATCTATTCAACAAGTTCTTCAAAGATTCATGCCGATCATCATCAAGAACATTGAAGATCCAGTGAAGTTTCATTTCAGCAAGTCAGTTCATCAAGAATCAATCATGTGATATTGCTGAATTGATGAATTTGTTTACTCAGATAATTCTACTTGTTATTTCCCTATTAAACTTGTAAGGTCTCTTTGAGATCTGAGTGTGTAGGAGATTTATTCTTTGAGTTTTAAACCTGTGTTATAAAGGCTGAGGTGTAACATCCCTCAAATAATTAGACTCCTAAGATTGGTTTTGTCATAACTAGGTCATGACAAAACCTTAGGAAGCCCAAGAAGACCAGTTGAACCAAGGCATAAAGGTGAAAATCACCTTAATCTGTAAATAGTAATTTCCAATTACCTACCCTAGGGTTTGACTTTAGGGCTTCAACTTGACTCCATGATCCCACCATAACACCCCTAACCCTTTAGGAGATGGATAGGATCACTAAGGACCCATTGGGGTCAATCATGTGGTCAACTTGACTAAAGTCAACCCCAATCCTAAATAGATCAAACTAACCTATATATGGTCAATTGACCTCCCCTTGGCCAAATGGACCCCACCTAGGCCTTTCTAACCCTTAAGGGAGGTCAATAGGTCACCAAGGATCCATTGGGCTCAAGTAAAGAGTTCAAGTTTGTTGGGTATTGTATCCACAATTACCTGGATTTGAGGAAGCCACCTGTCAAGCTAAGATGAATTCACAATGTATTTGATGAAACATCTTAAGTTGTACTTGCAGCTCCTCCACGCTAAGTGCACACCAATGTCAGGGTGCAGTAGGTCAATATACACGGGTCTGCAAGACGTAATCCCTCGTTGAGCAGATCAGTGTGTTGACCTACGTGTACTCTCTCTATTGGAGTGCACTTACTTTCAAGTACAGGGCCGTTCATATGCAAGAGAAGACAAGGAGCATGGATGGGTCAAGGAGCAGCTCCTGGGTGGAAGACGAAAATTCGTCCAAGGAAAATTCGACGAGAATCACCAAGTGATTCTCGCCGATTCGGCGAGAATCACTGGTGATTCTCGCCGAATCGACGAGAATCATTAGTGATTCTCGCCGACCCCTTCTGGCTACCTCAAAACGGTGCCAAGTAAGATTCGGCGAGAATCACTAGTGATTCTCGCCGAACCAGTGGTTAAGCAGCTCATGAATACCAAGTGAAAATCGCTGAGAATCAATAAGTGATTCGGCGAGAATCACTAGCGATTCTCGACGATTCGTCGAGAATCACTTGGTGATTCTCGCCGATTCGTCGAGAATCACCTATGATTCTCGCCGATTTTCACTTAGCGATTTCTCGGGATGCTGCTGGACCGGATTATGGCGCTGGACTAGTTTGAACCGGATTTCGGGTTTCTACTTGTGGGACCCACAACGGTCATATTGTATGGGTCTTCCATGTATAAATACAGGGGTATTTTTGAACAGGAAAGGAGCGAAGAAAACGAGACATACACGAGCTCAGACAAACCCTAGATCCCGGCTTCCGCTCCGTCACCGCCGCCACCGCTCGCGATAAGTTGGTCGCCGCTGTTGATCACTTCTCTTCCCGATCTCCGTCGACAGAAGCTTAGCAAAGCTCTGAGTCTCACGTGTCTATCCGAAGATCTCTTGTCTCTCGATTTGTTGACCGGGAAAAACTCCCCCGTCTGAATCGATCGAGACGACTGATCCTAGAGTGACCGTTGGTAGACCTAGCTTGCTTCGCAACGAAGATTGGATCTCCAAGTTCAGCAGCCGTTCATCATCATAGCCGTCGATCCCGAAGCTAGCCGCCGCTCGTGTTGCCGCCGCCAGTTCCGGTGAGATCCTCTCCAAGAGAGACCAAGGTTGTAGACTCTTCGTTGACTTCACGAACACGTCGTCGAACGAAGAGGAACACCGTAGTCTCCAAACGAAGTTTGTATCTCGTGTACATTCTATATTTACTTTTGTTGTAAAGGAACGATTGTTCCGTGTTGTAAGGGTTGGGTTCAACCCATTTTGTGGGAGTGTTGACTCTCACGTGTGGAAGGGTTCCTTCCGATAGTGCAGGGATTGGATTTCAATCCTGTTGGAGAAGAGGCCGAGTCGTCCCTTGTTGGGAGATAGGTCGAAGGGGGAAAGTGGATGTACCCAAGTCGGGGAACCACTATAAATTGTCTGTGTATTCTGTGTGCTGTGCTTTTTATTTTTATTGTGCAGGTACATTCGTAAATTCCGCAAAAGCGCTACTCGTCACCTATTCCCCCCCCCCCCATAGGTGCACATAGCTGACACTAGGTGGACTTTCAAGTGGTATCAAAGCGAGGTTACTCTTCAAAAAGGTTAACACCTTGAGTAGAATCCTGCCACCAGTGTCAGAAGCATGGATCTGGATTATGAGATACCGCCACTCAAACTCGCCGCATGCACAAAGGATTATTATCCCATCTGGAGAATGAGAGTGTCATTTCACCTTGATGCTATTGATCCTCGAGCATCCTTCATCCTGGAAGAGGGTCCGTTTATTCCCATGAAGACCTCCGACTCTGGGATCCAAGTGCCCATGGGCATTGCTGAGATGTCAGAGACGGAACTATCACTATTTCACTTGGACGAGTGGATTCGTCAAATTATTATGGATATCTGGTCTGGAGCCTCTCGCTCTAGATTGGAAAAATGTAGGACGGCTAAATCCATGTGGGTGATGATATCAGAGTTGATGGGGGAGTCAGAGAAAGCTGGAATATGTTGTCAACCAGACGAGGAAGCCTATGTGGGGGTCCTCACTTCTGAAGATGAAGGAAAGGATCCCTCGGACTGCATCAGAGCTCCAGTGTCCGTGTCAGAGTCTGAAGAGGACAGTGAGGAATGCAGCTCTGATGTGGATGAAATAATAGTCACTGGATCTAATGACAATAACACAGAAGAGCAGGTAACTTCTTCATCCTGCCCCGTATCTTTTGAAATTTCTAAAGACAGGAACTGCCCTCCTTCAGAAAATGCTGATTCCCTGAAGAGAGCCCTTCAGTCAAGCAACCTATTTGCTGAGGAGCAAGCTCAAGAGATTGCTCGACTGAAGATCTTGTTGGTTCTCCAATTGGCGTCCAACAAGGCCAAGGACTCTAAGATCTCAGCTCTAGAGAGTAGTCTAGAGAATGAGAAAAGAATAGTATCAAACTTCTCCAAGGTTGATGCCATTAAGAGAAAGCAAGAGAACGGGTGGATCTCCCGGATTATCAATTCGTGGAGAAATGGGGAAACGGTATTCCGACCCCCCACTCCAAGCAGGAAGGCAACTCATCATGCCTTCAGGTATGACCACAGGCATAGTTGTGGTCACTGCAAGGGTGATCTGTCCCCATGTGGAGACACCCGGAGTGCAAGGGCCGGCGTGGCCACCCATGAGAGAATACCTAAGGCTCACTCTGAGCCCTTTATATTCACTGCCACTGCCTCAACACAGTGTTGATCTGCATGTCTCAGCTCACAGAAGACTTCTCACCACTCGAGGATACGGGATAGAGAGGATAGAAGTCATGATGTTAGGCTAAATGGGGCCTCAGTAAGGGAGATGCCTGAAAGAATGGCACCACCTTCCCGGCCTCATAACGCTCACAACATGCATTCTTTCCATCCTTCCACGTATCACGATGGAAGAGGAATTTTTGTGACAAGATCATGCCCTATCCCGTTTAGACCTAGGACCGTGACTACATCAGTCACTAGATCAGGTCGGAAACGACGATACAACATTCACCCATGTTGGTGCTGCGGCAAAGTGGGGCACTTTGCCATCGACTGTTGGCACAACCCCTCTGTGCCTATGACAAGGGCTTATCCACATTATCGGGACAGAGGTAGTCTTCCAGACAGGTCTTCTGAAGGAAGGCAGTTGCGTGCTCATGCTAACAGGAACCTAGGACCCCATATGATTTGGGTTCCTAAGGTAAAGTAATTCTTTCTTGCAGGATAGTCTAGGTTCCCGTGAATATGATGGGAACTAGACAGTAGGTGGCTCAAGACTAAATTGGGACAATCGTCTGCAATAACAGATGTGATATCAATTTGAGCATACTCACATTGAGCTTCTAATATGTTCTACCTGTGGTACTAAAACGATGACTCTCAAAATCCCAGGTACTCATGATCAGTTTCAAGACTTGAGTCATTTTTAATTGACAATTACACTTATATATATATATATATATATCCTCATATACTGATACATCTGGGTGTATTAGTGTATGTATGCACATCTAAGGACAGGTTAACTCGATACATGCAAACCTTTATACATCAATAAAGAGTTCACGAAGATATGTCACTGTGAATCTCGACAACTCACAATGGACATCAAGAAGTGTTTGGAGAAGCCTCGCTCAAATCCAAATAGATTGTCTTTACAATAAATATGAATTTATCATTCTTACATTGACTTGACATCAAAAGAATTCAAAAATGTTGCAATGCTTCCTAACGTGAAAATTCCCAGTAGAGAAACCTTTTAATTTCGGATTAGACAAATCCCGCCGACCCATTATATACTTGGAATCTTGGTATCATTTTTGTACTTAGTAAAGAAAATCCTTCAATTTCATCTTTATATACTAAGAATCCCGCCGAAGAATCCCGCCGAATCCCGCCGAAGGAGCTCGCCGACCGTTCATCTTCCTTAAGAACCCCGCCAAAGAAGCAAGGCCTCTTCCGCAAGGTCACTTCCGCAAGGTCTCATCGCTACACGAATCTCGCAGACCTTCGCAGAAAACACTCCGAATCGCAAGGTCTCTTCCGCCGACCCGCAGGAAGCTCGTCGCACCGCCTCCGCAAACTCCCGTCGATTCCCGCCGAACCTTGCAGGAAGATCATCACTACACGTATCCTGCTCTCCATCTTCTTCCCGTAAGATTCTCGCAAGGCTCTCGTCGAATCGCGACGTGTCACTGTGACTGCCAGGTTCTCGCAAGGTTCTCGCAAGGCCGAATCCCGCAGGATACTCTCCTATCCTCCGAAGGTCTTCCCGATTCATAGGAAGCTCTCCAACTCACTTCCGTCTACTCCTTTAGGTAACCTCTTCCTCACCCGTACTTGGTTGCTCTCACTAGGGACGTTTTCTTTTTGAATGTTCATTAACGCTTAGAGTAGGGCTTCTCTCTCTAGATCTACGATGGCTCCAAGGACAACTGCTGGGTTGGTCACTGGTTGCGAGCTTGTTCGGACAGGGTTCTCTCACGCCTCGGACGAATTCCGCAACATCATTCTGATGCTGGAAGAGGCTGGGCTAACATTCATCTTGGAGCACCCTTGCAAAATTTTGGACAAAGAGGTACTGGAATTCTTCGCCACCACAAGACTCCGAAATGGCGACTCATTAATCAAAAGCAAGGTGGCTGGGGCAAAGGTCAAGATGTCTGCCAGCAAGCTGACCCGCTATCTGCAGCTTTCTAGCTCGGAGCATGAGGACTATCTGGAGGACGATGACAAAAACAGAACTCTCTTATTCTGCGGTCTCCAACGAGGAACTCGATCAATAAAGAGGAAGGATATGAATGAAGAAGGGAAGCTCCTGTCAGACATTATTGGAAAGGTGCTCATCTGCAAACCGGGCTCTCATGACCATATCTCAGGAGATATGTTCAAGATCCTGATAGCTGTTGTCTGCCGTAAGAGGTTTAACTGGGGGGAGTTGCTGTTCGAGAAGATCAAGGACACCTTGGGCACTCCGAGTTTTGGCCGCATCATAAGTCTATATCTAAACCAACTAAATGGAGACAAGTTTGACATGAGCAAAGGTGTCCCTCTCCACTACTTGAAGAAGATGGACACAAGTGTGTTTGATCGATGGGAGAGGCGTATCGGGCAGACTGCAGTGGAAGAGCAACAGGGAGTATCCCCAGCAGTAACCCCCGGTGAAATTCCTGATACCTTGACTGTAGGAATCGAGGGGGAGCCTCTACCCCCTCATACTGAGGTAATATCTGACATCTCCCAGGTGGCCAGGGATGCGGTGGCCGAAATTCATGAAGAAAGTGAACCTGAGCTGGAGCATGAGGAGGTCCTGAACAGAAACACTCAAGGAACCGAAGCTGATGCAGAGGGGACTGCTGACCAAGAGTTGGAATAGGATGCTGCTGCTATAGATGATTTCTTGGATGATGACGAAGAGGATGAAGGACATGCGGGACATGAAGTATTTGAGGCTCCGGATCCTGTTGAACCTCCATCTGACAAGACTGCACCAGTGGAGGGGGAGCCAGATCAATCTACAGCGGCCGCCAGCATTCCTCCATTAGAGACTGTGATTGTATCCAGCTCTACAGATGCATCTGCTGAAGAGCAAGGCAGAGAAGTGCCTCCGACTATTCCGTTACGAGATGAGCTAGCTACTCACACAGTAAATGTCATTCAGGGAATTGTGAATGAACTCAAAGACTCCTTTGCTAACGCTCAGAATAAACTGCTGAAAAGGATTAAGACTTCTTAAAATCTGATGCTCAAGAATATGGTGGAAATCAACCATAAACTGGACGTGATGGAGAAGAAATTTGAAGAAAAGTATACCGCGGCCGGCGAAGCTGTCACACTCCTTATGGCCGGATTGAAAAAGAACACTGATACTCTTGCTGTCGTAAATCAGAATGCACATGTTGTCGCCAACAACATTCAAAAGTTTGACGGTAATATGGTCACTCTTAACGCCAATCAGCAGGCCTTGGTCTCTGAATTCTCCAAGACCACGAAGCATATTGATGACTCCCTACATTCCTATGCCAACTTCATCGCTGTAGAAGCCAAAAAGGGGGGGAAGGAATATCTAGCTAAGATGGCTGAGCTCCGAGAAGTCATGATCCTAAACTTCGAACAGTCAAACAAGTACGTCTATGAAAGCTGCCGGTGGATGCTCCACCAGGCGTTAGGCATCCCCTTGGCTGAAAATCCTGCAGATATTCATCCTCCTGAGACATCTATGGCCGCTGAGGGAGTAAGTGCTGCTGAGTGAATAAGTGCAAGTGCTGCAGATGTTCCCATAAGTGAAGCTAATGCTAGGGCTCTCTCCAAAGCTAAACTGAGGAGCATGTTTGATCAAGAGGCCCTAGCAAAAGCCAAGGCCAAGAGAAAAGCTCAGGAAGGGACCTCCAAGGAGACACCAGCTGAAAAGAGGATCAGAATGAGTGAGGAGGACGTACGAAACGAAAAATGGAGTCCAGTTTCAAGGAACGTCATCTTAGACACCTTCTGGCTGCAAGAAAGAGGAGAGATCAATCGAAACGAAGTATATAGCCAGTATGAGTGGGAAACGCACAAAACGTTTGAAGCGAAACGCAACATCTTTTTCAGAAACAACAAGGATGCAGATAAAGTTCCTCCTCCTAGGTATTACCCGAAGCCCAAAGAATACATGGAGAGGCAAAGCAAGAAGTACTTGGCTCAAAATCCTAAGGGTGACTTAGCTAAGGAAAAATAGTCAATAACTTATAGCTTGTCACTTTGTCTTAAGAACATTTAATGATTATTGTTATCATATGAACAATTCTGAGATTATATGTGTATATATATATATATTGGTATATATATTTGATTTTGTGAATGACTCAAGTCCTGATCTGGTTGCATATATTCTCTTGTGCTGCATATTTAATTTCTGAATGCTATGTTTATTATTTTATAGGTGTTATTCATCTTAGCTAGTAGGGTTTTGGCATCGTCAAATAGGGGGAGATTGTTGGGTATTGTATCCACAATTACCTGGATTTGAGGAAGCCACCTGTCAAGCTAAGATGAATTCACAATGTATTTGATGAAACATCTTAAGTTGTACTTACAGCTCCTCCACGCTAAGTGCACACCAATGTCAGGGTGCAGTAGGTCAATATACACGGGTCTGCAAGACGTAATCCCTCGTTGAGCAGATCAGTGTGTTGACCTATGTGTACTCTCTCTATTGGAGTGCACTTACTTTCAAGTACAGGGTCGTTCATATGCAAGAGAAGACAAGGAGCATGGATGGGTCAAGGAGCAGCTCCTGGGTGGAAGACGAAAATTCGTCCAAGGAAAATTCGACGAGAATCACCAAGTGATTCTCGCCGATTCGGCGAGAATCACTAGTGATTCTCGCCGAATCGACGAGAATCATTAGTGATTCTCGCCGACCCCTTCTGGCTACCTCAAAACGGTGCCAAGTAAGATTCGGCGAGAATCACTAGTGATTCTCGCCGAACCAGTGGTTAAGCAGCTCATGAATACCAAGTGAAAATCGCTGAGAATCAATAAGTGATTCGGCGAGAATCACTAGTGATTCTCGACGAATCGTCGAGAATCACTTGGTGATTCTCGCCGATTCGTCGAGAATCACCTGCGATTCTCGCCGATTTTCACTTGGCGATTTCTCGGGATGCTGCTGGACCGGATTATGCCGCTGGACTAGTTTGAACCGGATTTCGGGTTTCTACTTGTAGGACCCACAACGGTCATATTGTATGGGTCTTCAATGTATAAATACAGGGGTATTTTTGAACAGGAAAGGAGCGAATAAAACGAGACATACGCGAGCTCGGACAAACCCTAGATCCCGGCTTCCGCTCCGTCACCGCCGCCACCGCTCGCGATAAGTTGGTCGCCGCTGTTGATCGCTTCTCTTCCCGATCTCCGTCGACAGAAGCTTAGCAAAACTCTGAGTCTCACGTATCTATCCGGAGATCTCTTGTCTCTCGATTTGTTGACCGGGAAAAACTCCCCCGTCCGAATCGATCGAGATGACTGATCCTAGAGTGACCGTTGGTAGACCTAGCTTGCTTCGCAACGAAGATTGGATCTCCTTGTTCAGCAGCCGTTCATCATCATAGCCGCTGATCCCGAAGCTAGCCGCCGCTCGTGTTGCCGCCGCCAGTTCCGGGGAGATCCTCTCCAAGAGAGACCAAGGTTGTAGACTCTTCGTTGACTTCACGTACACGTCGTCGAACGAAGAGGAACACCGTAGTCTCCAAACGAAGTTTGTATCTCGTGTACATTCTATATTTACTTTTGTTGTAAAGGAACGATTGTTCCGTGTTGTAAGGGTTGGGTGCAACCCATTTTGTGGGAGTGTTGACTCTCACGTGTGGAAGGGTTTCTTCCGATAGTGCAGGGATTGGATTTCAATCCTGTTGGAGAAGAGACCGAGTCGTCCCTTGTTGGGAGATAGGTCGAAGGGGGAAAGTGGATGTACCCAAGTCGGGGAACCACTATAAATTGCCTGTGTATTCTGTGTGCTGTGCTTTTTATTTTTATTGTGCAGGTACATTCATAAATTCCGCAAAAGCGCTACTCGTCACCTATTCCCCCCCCCCCCCATAGGTGCACATAGCTGACACTAGGTGGACTTTCAAAGTTGACCAAAGTCAACCCTAGTCCTAAAATGGTCAAAGTGTCATAATTAAGCGTTAAGTGGCCTCCAAGGTGACAAACCGACCCTACCCAACCCTTCCTAGGCCTTAGGGGAGGCCAATGGGTCACCAAGGACCCATTGGGGTCAACCCAAGAGGTCAAGTTGACAAAAGTCAACCCAAACCCTAATTAGGTCAAATTGCCCAAAGTTGACCTAATTGGGCTACACCAAGCCACAAGTGAACTAGGTTGATGTCAATGGGATCATTTGCACCCCATTGGGTCAGTCACATCACCCAAAATGACCTAGTGTTGGGCTTAAATGGCTAGGGTTAGCCAAACCCAAAAAGTGGAGAAAAGGCTAGCTCAAGCCCAACCCACTTGGGCTAGGCCCAATTGAGGTGGCCCACTAGCCTCATGAGGTTTATAATTACATAATTAGCCATTCATTTTCTAGAAATAGTGACTTGGAGAGAGAAAGCTCCACTTCTCCTTTAATGGACGAGAGAGAAAGTGAGGAGAAAGAGGCCATTCATGTCCAAGGAAGGCCAAAGGCCTTTCCACTCAATTCCAATGGCTTGATTCATCTTCCGTGGTCAGTAGGAGGAGATCAAAGGTTTTTTCCAGCCATGATAGTGGCTAGGGGAGGAGAATTCAATTGGCTGAAATTCTCAAAAATGGTTATTAATGGTGCATTGAAGCTTGACCCTTCCCCTCTCGCTTTTGATTATTTAAAAAGCTTCACCAGGCTGTAAGGAGTCGTTTCCACTCTTTCCCTGAAGAAATCGAAGCATCTGGCTATGTAGTTGTAGAGAACCAAGCAGCGCCACCACCGAAAATGGCAACCCGACGATCGGCTAGGCTCTAACCCTCCCAAAAGGTCCTGTCCACTTCCTCTTTCTCGGTGGATAAATCCACATCTACTGGCCGCAAGGTTTGGGGCCAATTGGCCCTAGATCGGGTAGTCCAAAAGATTGGTTTTTTCAAGCTTTTCATCCATGCCTAAAACATAATTCCGGCCACCTCCGGCCATCCTACCACTGCCTATTGTCGGCTACCACCTCAATGAGGGTGGTGGTTGTATTGGCCGGCCGGGGAGACGCTCAGGTGTCCCGGAAATCACCTCTCAGAACGGCCTAGGGTGAGGTAATCTGATTCGTTGGCTCAAGGAAGGAGATGAACGGATTCCGTCCATACCAGCTTTAAGATTCGTGCGCTGCCTTTAATAATAAGAGTTTATTATCTCATTTATTTCATTATCTGTGACACATTATGCAGTAGTTAGATTCAATTATTAAAAATACTTACATGCCTTTTCTGGAATAATGGTTAACATCAAATTTGTAGCCCTTGAAATCTAATTTATTTTAAAATTAGTTTAAACCAATTTGGGTCAATGGTCTGACCACAACACACCAAATGGTGCAAGTTATACCTAGGGTAAACCAGACACAAATTTGTTTGCACCCACTAAAATAATCATCCAAATGCTTTGAAATTTAGGTAATAGTTTAGTCTCATCTGTATCTTAGACATACCAAAAAATGAGAATTTTTAGACTGAATTTTTTATATTTTAGAAAACATTTAATAAATCATGTATGATTTGATTAAGGGGTCTAGTGACCTCAAAACCACCCAATTTTTTGGTGGGTGACCATTAGGGTCATAAAATAACTCTGGCAAGAATCTCAGCACATTTGGGTTGATTTGAGTAGGGAATGATGTGACCAAACCGTGGTCCCTAAAGGGGAAATTAGGGCAAAGGTTGTTTGATGGTTTGAGTGGTTAATTTTCATCCAAAAGTGATTAAACCTTGGCCAGAGCCTCAAGGTCCTCTAAAGCACCCCATCAAGAGATTTTGAGTGGTTTGGGGTGGAGATGCACAAAGACCCTAGTATAGACCTTAGGGTTGAAGTTTGGGGCCTATTGAAGGATATGGGGCTATATGTCCTTGGATGGTCTTGGAACTTGGTTGGTGAGTTCCTAGTGTAAACATATGCTCTAGAAGGGTGGTTGTAGGATCTTTAGGAACATATACCCTCTTTAAATAAATAAGGATAGTTTAGGTCAATTTGGTCCAATATTTAATTACATGCTCAAATAAATTTGGATATTCATGAAACTTAGGCAATGATCTTAATTAGACGATATTAATCCCTGGAAATTTTATTGTGGATTTTGGATTGATAATTTTAGTACTTCTTTCACAAACACTAAGTTTTATTCAATCACAAGATAATTATTTTAGAGTTATTTGCTAACTTGAAAATTATGAAACTTGGTCAGGGAACATTTGAGGTTACAGTCATGTTCTGTGAATTTTTATAAATTTATTGGAAGAATTTTCATATAGGATCCTTCAAAAGTACCTATTTGTTGAATATTTTAATATAATTCATTTATATGATTAATTTGAGCTGTAAAATCATAATTCTTGGTCAGTAGCCTTTTCTAGTCATTTTTATCCTCTAGTAAATTTCTCATAATTTTTGGATGACTGATTCTAATTTTCCCCTAATTAAATTAATATTGTGCTTGTTTGTCCCATAATTTGTTGAAGGTCAAATCCACCTTGGAAAATTGGGATTTTTGGTATTTATTGTTATTTTCATGTTAGTAGTTTATCATAATTTATTTAAGACCATACTTAGTCAGAAAAGTGCACTTGGTGTTCAAAGTCTCATGAGGCCTAATTTTGTAGAAATTAATATATATGTCAAATAAATTAGGAAAATTATAATCTTCTGGATTTATTCATAAAGTATCATGATAGAAACCCAATAATAATATTAGCTCATTTGGATGATTACTTGGAGTATCACCTTTCATGCATTTCATGTAGCTCATTAGGTCTGCATATAAAAAAACTGTAGAAATAAGGTAACATGTAAGCCTTTGTATGGGAAGGTGAGATATTGGGTGTACCTACACTAGTTGCGAATTAATAAGGTCACCAATAGAAGGCATGTAGTGAGAGCCTAGTTGACTAGAGGCAAGGTTGTGCTCGGGATCGAAGGTGGATCGTCTTTCCCTAGAGAAAGAGTCTAAATACATTTAGGGTTAGTTCAGGTGTAATGTCAAGAGGGTTTGGACATGGGTAGTTACCAATAATAATAAGTATCTTGCAAAATGAAGTTTTGGGCTTCAGCCCATCGTAGTTCCTAGTGCCCTCGAGAGCCCTTTACAGGAAATGCCTTAGGCAGTCCAAGGTTAACCTTAAACCGTCAGATGAAAATATTTAAGAGCAATTACTAAAACTAGGGCTTCACCTTCACTCACCGAGATGACTCGGTAGGTTAGCTTGGTTGGGTTGTCCGATCGGTAGGCTCGGTGGTTGTGGAAATGAGCAAGTTAGCCCGGCGAGCCGAAGGCTCGGAAGGTAGTTGTAACAGACAGGTTAGTCCGGAGAGCCGATGGCTCAGAAATTCATGGCTGCATGTGCATAATGTGGTGGGTCTTTGGTATTTGACGGTAGTTCACACCGACGTCGATACGATCACTCTGTGGGTGTGGTTTACACTTAGACAAGGAAAAGACTGGCGGGTTTGCCAGCATTATTACGTGGTGACTCTGGTGTGTCCTTCAGAGGCGTACGTAAGGGCTAGGCCTGGTAGTGTGAATGCCTGCATAGGAATGGGGTGGCCCAACCTACTGTCTCTGATGGCCACTATGAAGGCTCCTGAGAGTGAAGCTAGCTTCCAAAATTGGGGAACTAAAGGTCTGTGTGTATAGAGTCGTGTGTGTGTTCCACCTGCACGAACATAACATTATATCTGCATAATATAGCATATCATGTCATTATTGCATTTAAACACCTACCCTTATCATATAAATTGGTATGAGACTTTTTATACGATGGACCCTTCAAAACAACCCCTTAATTTATAAGTTTGTATGGGCATTCTTATAAATTAAGGTTACCTTTAAATATAATTTGTTCTCTTTACTTTTCCTTTATTACTGCTCTACTTGCTATAGAACTGCTAGTTTAGACTCTTATACATGGTATACTATATAAACTGCTAGATTAGGACCACCGTCGCCTAATTTTGTCTACTCTCCACCATTATAACATTCCTATCATTCCTACCGCACGGTGCCTAGGAGCCACTGGGGGAGGGTGGGGGGAAATCAGGCATAGTCTTTTGACTAACGGTCGGTGGACCAAACATTTCAGGGGCTTCGGATGGGGGACAGGGAGTAGCTACAGGATAAGATGCACCAGCGGAGTGCGGTGCACATGGAGGTGGGCCAGTCTAGTATGGTATCACTATCTTCTGGCTCCGTGAGTGTTAGTTTTACTTAGCTTTCGCGAGAGTGTTGTAGTGAGGTCATGATGTATTGGGCATGAGACTGTTTTTATTTCTACACTTCTATTTGGTTTCAGTACTTCTATATCATGTGGACTTGCTATGGTTTTCATGCTCTTATATATTGATGTGATTTTGGTGTACTTGATTATAATTATTTTAGTTATTACTTCTACTTCTTTGGTGATCACTAATGTCGGCAGGATCGGCGTTTTGTAGTAACAACCTTCCCGGGTGTTGGGGTCACGCAAAATGACGATTCTTAGTATAAGACTCGGTAGTGTAGCAAAAAAAGTGGGTTCTTAAATGAGGTAGGTTTCGTGAGGGACCCGAGGTAGGTGATTTATGTGGGATCACTGAGGTGTAAGACTTGTATAGTCTGAGGTATGGTTCTTAAGGGACCTAAGGTAGGAGATTGGGTAGATCTCTAAGGTAGGACATGTTAGTCTTAGTTATAGGTTTCTGGAAAGAAACTGAGTTTGTAAGATCTGTTGATCTGAGTTGAAGAGGAGGAGATATAACCTTATCTAGCATATTTCTAGTGAGGAAGAAGGGGAAAGTGGATGTACCCTAGATAGGGGAACTACTATAAACCTTTTGTGTACTCTGTGATTGTGTGTGATGTGATCTGTGATTATTTATTTTCAAGTATCTGCTAAAATATTTAAGTATAAGTGCTAATGATTTTAGAAGACACATATTAACCCCCCCCCCCGCTAAGTGATTAACTACCCATAGATTTATCTTTCAAGTGGTATCAAAGGGAGGTTATTCAAAGAAAGTCCTAACAGTCAGAAAAAGATCCTAAGGGTGGTTGATATATATCAGATCTCATGGCTTCAAAATCTCATAGAAAACTCGGTTCTATGAAGCTTCTTATATGTACAAAGGATAATTTTGCTATTTGTAAGCAGAGGGTGAGATTATTCATGGATGCATCCGATCCAAGAATCTTTATCACAGTTCAAGAAGGACCATACATTCCTATAAAAGTATCGATCCTAGATGCTAATGTGCAAACTCCAAAAAGTCTATCTGAAATGACTAAGGATGAGGTGGTTCTAGCCACCATGGATAAAAGGGCACAAAAGATAATTGTTAGTGCTATAGAAAACTCTACCTTTCTGAACTTAGTCCACTATAAAACATCCAAAGAGATGTGAGATACTCTAATAGTCTATATGGAAGGCACTGAGGAAGTCAGAGATGAAAAAAAGTATCTACTCAATCAACGGTATGAGGCTTTCAGGCAAAGGAAGATATATTCTATAGAACTTTATTATGATAAGTTCTTCAGAATAGTCAATGATCTTAGGAACTATGGCAGAAAATTCTCTAACTATGAGCTCAATGATAAATTTTTGAGATCCCTAAACAAAGAATGGGACAGAAAGATATGTGTAGTAAGAGAAATAGGTGATCTAAGGAACATACTACCCCAGGATTTGTATGGGACAATGTTGTCTCATGAGTTACATTTAAACTCAAGAAAAGTTGAAGATGAGAATGCTAGAAGTTCAAATCAGTCAAGATCAATAGCTTTCAAAGCAGACATATCTAAGAAGACTAAAAGAGAAAGTCCCCCATCACCAAGAAGGGATGAAGATACATTCAGTCCTGGGACTAGTTCTTCATCAGAAGAATTGTCAGATGGTGAATTGGTAATGCTCACCAGGCAATTCAAGAAGATGATGAGAAGAAGGAAGCAATGGAACAAGAAGACATCATCTGGATCAATTTTAAGAAAAAACAAAGACAAACACAGAAACAACTCTGTGGTTAGGTATGATTCAAGCCAGAACAAATAAGTTAAGACTGATATTATTTGTTATTGCCGTAACAGGCTTGGACATGTCATTGCTAACTGTCCAATAAAGAGAAAGGAGAACTGGAAGTCTAAGAAAAAGAAGTTCTACAATGATAAGAAGTCAGAAAAGTGTCTAATGGCAAAGAAGTCAGAGAATTTATCTGATAGTGATTCAGATTCAACTGAATCAGATGAAGAACATGATCACATTGGATTATTATCCTGTGAAGAGAATTTCATTAGATAAACCATATATAAGAGAAAGAACTCCACAACTACATCACTCTATGATGACTCTGAATATGATATGGAGGTCAACTTAATGGCACCGACTGATAATCAAGAAATAGAAACAATTGACTGTCAGAACACTTAGGTAATCTTTGACAAATCAATTTGTTATACAACTTCTATTTATGAGATTAAGGATGAGTCAGACTCATCTAGCCCAAATTTTGATTCACATGAGTCCAACTCTGAGACTGAACTACAACAGCTCAAAGTTAAGTTTAGAAAACTGTCAGAGGCTCTTATAAAGAGCAAAAAGTTATCAAAGAACACGCCATAAAGATTGCATCACTAAGAGGACTTGAGTACCATCATGAGATAGCTACTCTGCATATTGGTCTTCAAAGTTCAAAGTTAGCTAAGCTAACTAAGATTATTGATGATCAAATCATGTTGCTCAAACAAAGGGATGCAACCATTCAGGAGTTAGAACTCAAATTCCAGAATGAGAAAAGACGTGTTCAGCATTTCTCTAATATAACAACCCAAATTTTAGAATGGGAAAATTTTGGGTGACATGGCCTGGGACACGGGCGTGTCCCAGGGCGTGTCCTGCTCAGGTGCGTAGACATTGTGAGTTCGACAAATATGCATTCGACGAAGTGTTCGGGAGGTACACACCCTGTGACACGGGCGTGACCTAGGGCGTGTCCCCCCTGGTCGACACTCGAGTGCTTTGGTCGACAAACGTGGTCGACAGAGGAAACACGCCATACTATACGGGCATGTACCATCCGACACGGGCGTGTCCCCCTTTGGTCGATGAAATGAGCTCGACGATCGTCGAGTGCAGTCACATGCCCTGTGATACGGGCGTTTCTGGGCCAACACGGGTGTGTACCCTAGCCGTGACCTGTTTCGGGATAAGGCGGTTTGTGCACCGCTTAGAGTACACGGACTGTGACACGGGCGTGTCACAGGGCATGTCAGACTCGAAAAGTGATTTTGCGGCTTTTTCGTGGTCGTCCATTTTCTTCAACTGGGATCTAACAACTGAGAGTCCTCCCTGTTTCCTTAAGGCCGAAAACTGAGAAAGAAGTCTCATTTTATTATTGCCTTCATCTTTCTACAAGTTAGAGAGAGAAAGGGAGAGGAAGAAGGAGGAGGAGGAAGTGTGGCTGATCGTTGGTGGAGCTTGAGAGTGTCAAGCTGAGATCCGAGGCCATCTTTGCAGAGGAAACGCTGTTGTGGTTATTTCTATCCAGCTAGGAGCTCATGGCACTGAAGCGGTCTTCAAGGGTAACGACCTTTCTTCCTAGCCATGTGAAGGCTTCCTTTTTTGGCATGTGCATATGATTCCCCCACCAGAGGGTGGCTGATTATGGGAGTCTTTTAAGTTGATTCATGGAATACCCAATCATTTAGCATATAGATCCGGAAATGGAGTACGGAATTGGAATGTTGTGTGAAACCCATCTGGACAGGTTGGTCTGGATTGTTGATGTTGCATACACACCGGAGAAGACTCTGTGATATACGTGTAGTTTAGGAGTCGATGGGTTAACCCTGTGAAAGGCAGTAGCAGGAAGTACTGGAGTGGTAGTCCAGGAAAATACCCTTGTGATGCTTGTGATGCCTATACTATTGGGTTGTACCTGCGAAAGGAAGTAGTAGGAAGTACTGGATTGGAGGTCCAGGAAATACCCTTTGTAATGCTTAATGTTCATGGGTGGACCACTGAAGGGAAGTAGAAGGAAGTATTGGCCTGGTAAGCCATGGAAATACCCTTGACATTTATGATTTGCGGGATCCTACCTGTGAAGAGAGTAGTAGGAAGTACTGGTGTGCCCAGGAAAGACCCGCTGATGTGTGAGATGAAATGGGTGTAAGAGTAAGTACTGGTGCGCCCAGGAAAGCACTCAGGCTTGAATGCCAGAACAGGATCGGTGAAACCGACCCGCGCCTTTTATAGAGCCGTGCGTACGCTGTGCTCTGTGATGGCAAGGCGATTTGAGCAATGGGGGGTGGATGATCTGACCTGCGCTATGTCCGTCCGACGTGAGACCTGAAAGTGCGGTCTGTTGGAGCGCATAGCAAGAGTCGTAGGCCTGCACACCATGACACAATGGGGGATACGGGCCAGTCCCAGTGCATTACGACTAGAACTCCGGTTGCATGCCATGGAGTGAAATGCTCAATGTTTTACCGTTGGGTTGCGACCCTGATACGATGGTGGGCAACTGGTTTTCTGGTACACCAACAAATGTGCCATGAGTACACGGATCGTCGGGCCGAGTGGCTGATGGTTGTGATGGAATATGTGTGTGAAAGCACATGATATGAGATTTATATGCTTGTGAAATGCTATGCCTACAGGGAATAATACCACTGCCCCGTGAAAGGGGTAGGGTCGTTATAATTTGGTCAACTGAATGCTAACTGTTTCCCCTATTTTCCACCGTTGGGTGGCTGTCCCTGTGCAGGTGTTGGAGAGCTGAGCAGGACGTATAAGGGCTGAAGTCCCTACTGCATTTGCTGCTGCTGCTACTAGCCCTCTTAGGCTAAACTTATAAATACTATTTTAATTTATACGTGGCCGACCTGCGCTCCAATGTTGAGGCCACTGTTGTGAAAGCCCTGTAAGGCCATAAGGCCAACTGTTTGTATTTATAAAACATTCTTATGTTATATATAAATAAGGAGCTTTTATATGTTGGATATTCATGTGTGGAGTGGAGCTGCGTTACTCTGGTATTATACCGTAACTTCACCACCTGTTTTGTGGTATATACTGTGGGGCCCCGGCCGGACCTTCTAGTATATACTATGTAAACGGATGGGGTTGTTACATTTTTGGTATCAGCTGTCTTGGTCTTTCCCTTTCGGAGTTGTGGTCTACTTTTTTTGTGGGGTGGCGAGCACGTGTCTATGCGACCCAAGTTAACACGATTGAACTCCTGAATGTCCAGTGTAGGAATGCAAATACATGTGTTTGGGGAACCTGCGTGTTACTACCTTGTTACGATTGCTTGTGTACAGTCGCTAATGTGTGTGTCTTGTTCACCTGTAGGTGACACGGAGTGGAGCTGGGCAGTCGGAGCCCCAGCATTCTGATGAAAGTACGGCACCAGCCGAGGTGCCTACACCTCCACTATCTGCAGAAACTGTGCGATTAGTTGTTGAGGCTTTGTTCGCCATGATGCAAACCCAGCCGATTGGGCAAGCACAGCCAGTATTGAGGCCAGAACAGGTGGCGGCGAGGCTAGAACCTGTTGCGGCTGTAGAACCTCGGGAAGCTGAGAAACAGTTGAAGCAATTTATGAGCTTTCATCCGCCTACGTTCTCGGGAGTGGGATCTCCTGCGCAGGCTGAAGATTGGTTGTCGCGCGTCAAGCGGATAATGACGGTGACTGGATCCTAGGAACATTAGAAGGTCACCTTAGCTACCTTCTTGTTGGAAGGAGAGGCGTGTTTATGGTGGGATGGGATGGAGCTACATCACTTGGCAGGAGACCGCTAACACAAGTGTCGATGGAGGAATTCTATAGACTCTTCCTGGAAAAGCACCTCCCAGCGGTACAGCGTATTGCCATGGAGAATAAATTCCAAAGGCTAATGCAGGGGAAGGCAGTGTTGAAGCTTACCTGCATGTGTTTATTCGCTTGGGGCGGTATGCGGGTTCGAACTTTGATGATGAGCAGAGGAAGACAAATAGGTTCTATGAAGGTCTGCAGGACGAGTTGAGGCTCATACTTTCTAGTTCTGTGAACCAAGTTTTCCAGGCATTGGTCGACACTGCATGCGCGCTGTAAAAAGACATGAAGAGGGTGCAAGGGAAGTGAGCCTTGGCTGTGATACAGCAGGAGTTTAAGGTGCCCCGACCGGCAAAGTCATTTTCTAAGAAGAGATGGGGTAAGAAGTCCAAGATGGCTGGACAAGCTCCTTCTTGAGTTGCATCGGGAGCAACGTCGGGGGCCACCTCAAGGCTGGATACCCGTACATGCTTTAATTGTGGACGGGTGGGGCATATAGCCTATGATTTTCGGGTGCCGCCAAAGAGTGAAAAGAAGGCGTGAGCGTCGTATGTGGAAAAAGGAAAGGCAGTTGTGGAGTCTTCTACCGCGCAGGCGCATCCCCGGGTCTACAATCTTGGCCTATAGGAGGCTGTTGGGTACATTGGAAAATGTGTACCAGATTTGAAGAAGCCTCACCCTACTCAATGATATACATCAAGGTGTATTTGATGTGCTTTGAGTTTATATGTGCAGGTTAAGTAGTTGCAGAAAATGCAGAAAAGTTTCTAAGTCCATGTGTCGACACCTAGAGGTGAAGTGTCGACACTTATGAAGGCTTGTGTCGACACCTAGAGAAGCTGTGTCGACACTTGGAGTAATTGTGTCGACACCAGGAAAGGCAGAGTCGACACCAGAAGAAAAGTGTCGACACATACAGGCAGTGTCGACACACTGTGAAGAATTGTCAACGTAATCTGTGTCAACACTTAGAGGCAGTGTCGACACCCAGAGAAACTATGTCGACATCAAATGTGTCGACACCAGGAGGCTGTGTCGACACTCACCAAGTTTCAACACATGAAGGCATGTGTCGACACAAAGGAGATGTGTCGACACTCAGCAAGTATCAACAACAAAAGAAGATGTGTCGACATAAAGGAGATGTGTCTACACACAGCAGAATTCAGCTAAGTGTTAAAGAAGAAGTACTCGTGTCGACACACTCAATCAATGTCGACACATTCAACAGAAGGCTTGTGTTGACACACAGAATCAGTGTCGACACATTCTGAAGAAGAAGTGTCGAGAAGCTGTTACAACAACAGAAGGAGTTGTGTCGACACCATCAAGGCTAGTGTCGACACTTAGTTCACTTGTGTCGACACTTGGTCTATTTGTGTCGACACATAATGAAGATAAGTCCCGACACATTTAGACAGAGACAGTATTTTCAAGAAGTAACTGGATGACTTGACATCTGCCATTTCAACCAGTCTACTTCAACTGTCAGAGCTGTCAGAAGTTCGTTAGAAACCGGATCAGCCTGTTACCGTGGAGGAAGACTATATAAAGGCCTTTCTCCTTCAACAGAAGGATTGATCAATCAATAAAACGAATTAATCAGAAGATTAAGGAGATCAATACAGATCCAGAGAAAACTATAAATCAGTATTTTGAAGATACTTCAGATTTACTTGGAGAGAGAGAACTCCAGTAATTGAAGTCAGGAAAGAGACTTGTTAATCAAATCTCTTAAGGAGCAGATTCTGAACCAGACTGCAAAGTAGGATCCAGATTTATTTCTCCATCCTAAGAAGGAAGTTGCCAGCCGGTCTACTTCAAGAAGATCAACTTTACTGAGTTCAGACTCAAGAAGCCTTGAAGAAAGCAAAGACAAAGTTGATCTCAGGAATCAGTGCTATCAAGAACTGATCAAGAAGGTTGCCCTCTTCATTCTCTCAAACTGAGTGGTGATCTGAAAACTTTTTATTATCTTTTTGTAGGATCCTAAGGGATCTGAGTTGTAAGCCTAAATCTATAAAGGCTGAGGTAGGGCTTTTGAGCCTGAGTGTAGGAGAATCAATTCTCTGATTGTAGGCCTTGTTGAAGGCTGAGGTAGGGCTGTTTAGCTTGAGTGTAGGTCTTGTTGAAGACTGAGTGGTAGGGCTTTGTGCATGAGTTGTAGGAGTGAGGACAATCTGAGTTGTAGGAACCTGGATTGGGGTTCTGAGCTGTAAGATCTGAGGATCTGAGGATAAGTGCAGAAGTTAGGCTGAATCTAGTACACTACTAGATAGGCAAAGGGGGAAAGTGGATGTACCCAGACCTTAGAGAACCACTATAAACACTGTATACACTCTATGAATGTTTGTTTCTGTGGTTGCTATGTTGTGATAGCTGTAGAATTGCATTTGCTGCTTAAAGTTCATAACAGTTTTTTTGCCTTTAAAGTAAAAAAGAAAAAGTACACCTATTCACCCCCCTCTAGGTGGTTAGGAACTATTTCTTTCAAGTGGTATCAGAGGGAGGTTACTTAAAAAGGGACTTAACAGTCTGAGTAAGATCCTGTAGGCAGATTCAGAACAAACAAGAATCAAGAAAATGGGTTCTAGTGACAATCACAAAGAGCTGGGGTCCATGAAATTGCCAATATGTAGAAAAGAGATATTTGGCATATGGAAAGAGAGGGTTAGACTATTTATGGAAGCTTCTGACCCAAGGATATATATTACAGTTAAATAAGGCCCATATGTGACAATGAAGATATCCATTCTGGATGCAAATCAGAAAACTCCCAAAGACTTCTCTGAAATGACAAAAGATGAAATCATTCTGGCCACTATAGACAAGAGAGCCCAGAATATAATTGTTAGTGCCATTGATGATGCAACATTTCAGAACTTAATTCATTGTAAAACCTCTAAAGAAATGTGGGACACATTAATAGTTTATATGGAGGGATCAGAAGAAGTAAGACAAGATAGGAAGTCTTTGTTAAATCAAAAATATGAAAGCTTCAGACAAGAAAAGTCTGATAGCATTACAGAATGTTACAAGAAGTTCTATAGGATAGTTAATGAGTTGATGTCCTATGAAAGAGAATTCAGCAACTATGAGCTGAATGAAGGGTTCATAAGATCCCTGACTAAGGACTGGGACACCAAGATTTGTGTCATTAGGGAAGTGGCCAAACTAGCTGATATACCTCCTCCAACTTTGTTTGGAAAACTGCTATCTTATGAAATGCAGTTAATGGTTAGAAAGGAGGAAGAGAAGAATACTAGAGTAGAGCACAAGGAAAGATCTGTGGCCTTCAAGACTGAAGCCACTAAGAAGTATAGAAGTAAGTCTCTATCTCCACCTCAAATAATTGCCGAGGCTGTCATAGATAATTCAGATAGCAAGAATTCAGATAGCAGTGAAAGTGATGAAGACTTTGCTGCTTTTACTAGCCATTTTCAAAAGTTTCTGAAGAAGAAGCAATGGAGGTCTAAGCCTTCCACTTCTCAGCCAAAAGATGACTACTATCAGAAGAGAAAGTCATCCAGGAATGACATAAGAAGGTCCAAGCCAAGCAAAGCTACATCCTCAAAGATTGTGTGCTATTGCTCCAATAGACAGGGACATGTAGTAGCTGACTGTCCTGAAAAGAGGAAGGAGACAGCTGACAAAAAGAAGACTCAGTTTAAGGGCAAAAAGGAAAAGTCCTTTGTTGCTAAGAAAGACAAGAGTCTGACAGATCAGTCATCTTCAGAAACAGCATCAGAAGCTGAAGCCTACATTGGATTATTTGCTGAAGAGGAAGAAGATGAGTTCATGTAGCTAATGAACTCAATTTATGATCATGAAGATCATCAGTGCAAGGGACTGATGGCTTTATCTGAAGGAGACAAGATCCGGGATCAGCCTGGACCAAGTAAGGTACAAAGTTGTTCTTCTAGTTCAATTTATAGTACTGAGTCAGAATCAGATACATCTGCATCAAGTAATGTGGGTGGGTCTGAATCTGAAGGAGATATTCATCAGTTAATTGATGAATATAGGGACTTGTTGCATGCCTTGAAGAAAAACAAAACCTTGGCCAAAACTCAGGCAAAGGAGATTGCTAGTCTTAAATTGGCTGCTGCTGATTCAAACAAGTTGTTAGATCAGACACTGAAGAACATTATTGTTATTCAGATGGGTAATATTACATTTAAGAATGATTAAATTAGATATTTGGAGGTTAGACTTCAGAAAGAGAAAGAGATAGTAGCAAGTTTTTCTAAACTTAAATCTGTTTTACCCTTGATAGATAAGTTTGTACCTCAAAAGGGTAAGGCTGGATTAGGGTTTAAAAAACTTGCCTGGACTGCTAGGTCCAAATCTAAGGGCAAAGTCCCAGCACAAAACATAAAGCCTGTTCTAGATAATTCATCCAGGGTTGTAGCTAAACAAAGGTACAACAGGTTTGAGTGCTGGTATTGTGGCAAGATAGGCCACTTTGACTTAGATTGTTGGCACAATTCAAGTGTCAAGGAGAGTAGCAAACTGTCTGCTAGAAGAGCTACAAGTAGTTTTGTTAAAAGTCAGACTAACTTGCACCAAAGACCCAAGAGTTATTTGGGTTCTAAGGTTAAGTAATCTGTTTTGCAGGTGAGTCCAAGTGGTCATGCCCCTATATGGTACTTGGACAGTGGATGTTCCAAGCACATGACTGGAACTAGGGGGTTGCTGAAGGACTATACACCTATCAAGGATGGCCCTAAAGTTACCTTTGGTGGTTCAGAAAAAGGAATCATCAAAGGCTTTGGTAACATTTCTAGTAACCAAATTACTATCACTCAAGTGCCCTATGTGAAGGGTTTGAAACATAACCTCATTAGCATAAGTCAGCTGAGTGATTTAGGATATGACATCTTATTTGTCAAGAATGGTTATCATATCAAAAGGTCAAATGATCAAAAGATCATTTTGACAGGATATAGGAAGAGAAATATCTATTGTCTTGACTTTGTGTGTGAGAACAATGTTTCTCCTATTTGTTTTGTAGCTGATGAGAGAGTCTCACATTGTGTTAAATGGCACAAGAGGCTGGCTCATCTTAACTATAAGACAATTGGCCAACTCTTTAGCAAAGAGTTAGTGAGGAATGGTCCTCAAGTTAAGTGTATAAAGGATGGGATATGCTCAGCTTGTCAAAAAGGCAAGAAGACCAAATCGACCTTTTATAGCCTTGAGAATAAGGATTCTGTGAGGTGTCTATACCTCTTGCATATGGATCTTTTTGGTCCTATGCTACTTCACAGTCTAGGTAGGAAGGTCTACACATTTATGGTAGTAGATTACTATTCAATATATTCCTGGGTGTTTTTCCTAAGACAAAAATCTGAAACCCCAAGTATCTTATATAGTTTTGTTAAACAAATTCAGAATGAGTTAGACAGTACAGAGGTCAAATTCAGAAGTGACCATGGTACTGAATTTCAGTCTGAAAGTATGACAAAACTGTGTGAAGAATTTGAAATTTTTCAGGAATTTTCCTCACCAAGAATACCTCAGCAAAATGGTATTGCTGAGAGGAAGAATAGAACATTGATAGAGGCTGGTAGAACCCTATTGAGTGACACTTCTCTCCCAGAATATTTCTGGGCTGAGGCAGTAAACACTGCATGTCATGTAATTAATATGGCTGCTATCACCAAGTGCCACAAGAAGACTCCATATGAGATTGTGAAGGGCAGAAAAATAAATTTATCCTATTTCAGGATCTTTGGTTGCAAGTGCTATATACTTAACAATGGCAAGTCTTATCGAACCAAGTTTGCTGCCAAATCCTAAGAGGGGATCTTTGTTGGGTACAACAACAATAGTAAGGCTTATAGGGTCTACAACTTGGTTACTCAAGTTGTAAAAGAGTCAGTACATGTAGTTTTTGATGAAGCAAGGCTCATTAACTGTGAATTGCCAAGTAGTGTTTGCAGCTCTACTGGTATAACTGAGAGGATGGACAAGCTTACCATTACAGAAGATTCTACTGCAACTCAGCAAGTGGAAAATGGTGGCTACTGTCCAGGGGGAGTACAAGACTCTCTAGATGCAGAAGAAGACCAAGAGGTGCAGCTAAATGAAGAGGCTGAAGGTGTACAACCTGAAGACAGGCTGTCTCCAGCAAACAGACACTTAAAGGATCATCCAGCCAATCAAATAATTGGTGATCCCACACAAGGAGTGCAAACAAGAAATAGGAATCTGAGTACAGTTCTTTACTCCAGCTTCCTATCTCAAGTGGAACCAAAGAAGTTTGAAGAAGCAGTTCTAGACCCTCATTGGATTGATGTCATGCAAGAGGAGCTGAATCAGTTCAAAAGATACAAGGTCTGGAAGCTAGTTCCAAAACCAAAAGACCATAACATCATTGGAACTAAGTGGATCTTTAGGAACAAGTTGGATAAGAATGGAATCATCATAAAGAATAAAGCTAGACTTGTTGCAAAGGGATATAGACAGGAAGAAGGTATTGATTTTGATCAAACCTTTGCTCCAGTAGCAAGACTGGAGGCAATCAGGATGTTCCTTGCCTATGCAACATATCAAGGGTTCATGGTATATCAAATGAATGTTAAGTCAGCTTTCCTAAGTGGAGATCTAAAGGAAGAAGGTTATGTAGAGCAGCCCTCAGGTTTTGTTGATTCTCTTAAACCTGATTATGTATATAGACTTAGGAAGGCTTTGTATGGGTTAAAACAAGCCCCAAGGGCTTGGTATGAAACCCTGTCTAGTTTCCTCATTGAAAACAAATTCTCAAGGGGGAAAATAGACAAGACTCTATTCCTTAGGGAATCTAAAGGCAAGATTATCTTAGTCCAAATATATGTAGATGACATAATATTTGGGTCTACAGAAAGTAGTCTTTGCAGAAAGTTTGCAAAACTTATGGAAGGAAAATTTGAAATGAGGAGTATATGGGAACTTAAGTTCTTCTTGGGTCTCCAAGTAAGACAGACTGAAGATGGCCTGTCCATATGCCAGTCTAAGTTCACCCTAGAGGTTATAAAGAAGTATGGTATGGAATCATCCACTACCATGAAAACTCCTATGGGGTCAAACATGTCTCTAAGCAAAGATGATACAGGGAAACCTGTAGATAAAACTTTGTATAGAGGAATAGTTGGCTCCCTACTGTATTTGACTGCTAGTAGACCAGATATCATGTATGCTACATGTGTCTGTAATAGATACCAAGCATGCCCTAAAGAATCTCATCTAACTACAGTCAAAAGGATTTTGAGATATCTTAAGGGCACACCTTATCTAGGCCTTTGGTACCCTAGGAATGGAGATTTTGTACTGACAGGTTATTCAGATGCAGATTTTGCAGGCTGCAAGAAAGATAGGAAGAGTACTATAGGAACCTGTCAATTTCTAGGTGGAAGGCTGGTATCTTGGAGCAGTAAGAAGCAGACCAGTGTGGCCATCTCCACAGTTGAGTTAGAATATGTTGCTACAGGAAGCTGCTGTGCACAACTTTTATGGATTCAACACCAACTAGAAGATTATGGCATTAAAGTAACTAGAACACTTTTACTTTGTGATTCTACAAGTGCTATTTCTATTGCAAATAATCTTGTCTCCCATAGTAGTACTAAGCACATAGAAATTAGATACCATTTTCTTAGAGAACATGTAGAAAAAGAGGAAATTTCCGTAGAATATGTTAAAACAGATAATCAGATTGCTGATATATTTACTAAGCCCCTAGATGAAACCAAATTCAATAAGTTTAAAATTGAATTAGGAATGTTAAACTTAGAATAGTTTAAAAAATTGGCTAAGTAAAATGGTGTCGACACATGAAGTTGTCTATGTCGACACATAGAAGTGATGTCGACATTCTAGATAAATGGTGTCGACACATCTAGAAAGTATGTGTCGACACCTCAGAGAATTAGTGTCGACACATCCAGAGTAGGTGTTGATACATCCAGGGTGGTGTCGACACTTAGGATTTACACAGAATTCGTCGAGTGAAGTATCGACTAATCGTCGAGCGGAGAAGTTTAAGTGTCGACACATATATTTTGTCGACTATATTTGTGTCGACACATTAGAAGTAAGTGTCGACACTTTTCGACAGTGTCGACACATTTTAAGTATTTTTGACGCGCCTTTTCACCTTCGATTTTAGAAAGGTATAAATAGGTCTTCACCATTGTTTGTCGACACGTTCACCATAGTTTCGAGACCAAACTTGTGTGTTGACATCTCTCTTCTCTAAATTCAAAATTTCTCCAAACCCTAATGGCGCCCAAGCTAGAAGAGAACATCAATAAAGGTTATGAGCTAGTGTGACATGCCTTTGACGACGCGGAACCAGAAATTCAAGGTGTTGTAACCCTAGTTGCAGAGGTTGGGTTGGAGTATCTTATTTCAGAGCCAATCAAGATTTGGAAGAAGGAGGTCCTCGAATTCTTTAGTGCAGCTACCCTTGATGAAACTGGACTCAAGATTAAGTCCAAAGTCCATGGGGCAAAAGTCAAGGTCACCCAGAAAAGTCTACGAAAAGTTCTACATCTACCTAGAACTAAAGAAGAGGAAGATGTACCTGCATCAAAGATAAGGGAGGCACTGCAATGGTGTGGACTAGCTTCAAGCATGAAGATTGGATAGGTTTTTAATAGAAAAGGCATGAGCATGCAGGGAAAGTTTTTATCTGAAGTAGTTGGAAAAGTGATTCTGAGCAAGCCAGGTGGGCATGATAGAATATCAGCTCACATGTTCAGTTTAATGACAAAGATCATATTCAAACTAAAAACTGATAGGTCAGCAGTAATGTTTGACAAGATAAAGGAAAGTCTGAAGAAGCCCAATCTGGGTAGGATTATGAGTTTGTACATAGCTGGAAGTATTCTAGAAGTCATGAACCAAGCTGCTGGATCTAAGATAAACCACATGAGGAAAATGAACATCATAATAATCTCAAGATGGGATAGAGTGTTGACAAAGGAAATGCCAACTCCAGAAAGGAAGTTCCTCAATAGAAGAAGAAGAAGAAAGCCATTGTGGCTCAAGAATCCTCAAGTAGCTCAGAGGAGCAAGTAGTTTTCAGTTCTAATAAGGATGAAGCTGATAAGTAAGCAGCTGATGTTACTGGAAGGTCACAAGTAAGGACTGAAGATGCCCAGAGGCAGGGGGAGCTACCATCTACTAGCCCCATCCACCTGGATTCACTCCAGTGGGAGCCTCAACATGTGGATGAGCCAACTCAATTAGACAGTGAAATGGCAACCCAAACAATTCTTGAGGTAATCAATGAAGTTAATCAATCAATTTTCCATATTGAGGATGTAGTATTGACTGAATCATTACTTGATGTTGATCAGCAAACTCAGATACATAGTCAACCACAAGATGTTGTCATGGAAGACACATCAGTTGCTGATAATGCTCCTAAGATAAGAGATTCTCTAGTCCATAACCAACAGGAATTTACTCTAGAAGAGTTGTTCCCTAATTTATTACAGACTGATTTTGAGGGAGAGAAAGCAGCTTTTGAGGGGGAGAAGGTCCATCTTGAGGGGGAGCATATAGAGGAAACTGTAAGAAATGAGAATGAGGAGCAAAGGGTGCAGGGGGAGTTACCTAAGACTACACAGGACTTGCATCCTAGTCCTAAGGAAAGGGTAGACATTGCCAGGACTTCTGCTTCTGAGGATGAAGAGGCTGCTAGAGCCAAGAAATGAAAGCTACAGTTCTTCAAAAGGAGAAGCCAGACCTACAAGAAAGCACTGCAAACCATTGTTCCACAACAAGCTCCAACTGCTGATTATAGTTCATTGTTGGTGACTTTGCAGATCAAGATGGATGAGCAAAGGCAGGCTCTAGAAAAATATATGGATGAAGGACATAAATCCCTTCAATTTGATCTGGCTCAAGATATAAAATCTATTAGATTTGAAGTAAATCAAAATAAGAAGGAAATGACTAACTGTTTTCATAAATGAGGTAATGCTGTGGTTTACCTAGCCACTCACCAAGAGAAGATAAAGACACAGGTTGATGACATAGCATTTAAGCAGGGCTATGTCCTAGAAAATCAAATAAGAATGAATGAAAACTTGACTGCAACGCATAATGTGATTGTCACTGATATGAAAAATATAGCTACTGCACAGACTACAGTAAGTACTACTGCCAAAGAAGCATTTGATAAACAATTACAAGAGAGCCTAACTACTGTTAAAACTGTCATTGAAGATTCTCAAAAGGCTATTACTGAAAAGCTCCAAAAGTTAAAACCTTTTTATAAAGATGGTGTTAACTATCTGAATGCTCAGATCAGATTTCAGAAGGATGATCTTAGGGATCATATAGAAAGAGAAGTCATAAAGGGGGAGAGGGTATTAGTCAAAGCCGGCTCTGACCATGCTAAATGATCCTGCATATTTTGGAGGTGAGCAAGCTGAAGTGGCTCAAGTGATCTACCCTCCAGCAGATTTTGACATGATACATCTAGAGATACAATCTATGTATAGTACTCCAGAAGGTGCTCAAAATATGATCATTGAGAAAGTAGTACAGCCTGTGCCAGAGGCAGTATTAAAAGAGCAAGAGGCAGTATTAAAAGAGCAAGAAGCTCAATTATCCAAGAAGAGGTTCAGAGAACAGGCAGAGTTAAGGCCTGATTTTGAGCAATGGAGCCCAACTTCTAGAAATATTATTCTGACTGCTTGGAAGGCTGCAAAGGATAAATTCTTAGAGAGGGGTAAATGGTACTCTGACAAAGAATGGAGAAAACTTGAAGCTAGGCAAGAGGCCATTGTACAGTACATAAGAAAGGCTAAACTAGGGAAGCTACCTCCTAATGCACAGGATCCTAGCAAGTATTTCCCTAAGCCTTATCATTATTTTGAGAGACAGAAGATAAGGGCTGAAGAACAGAAGAAGAAAGATCTTAAGGGAAAGAAGCATGCTGATGACATTGATTCTCCAGTTCAAGCCAAGATTCAATCAGGCAAGGGCATTGTCATCAAGGAGCCAGAGCAGACATAAAATAGAATTTTCTTAAGTTTACTACTCTGTAATCATTTGCATTAAAATCCATGTAAACTTTTGATTAATGAAACTATTGGAAGTTATAACAAAACAATGGTTGATGTTCAATATGCTACATTTTTTTTCTGTGAAGATTGTTTATACATGTTTTGTTTAGTATTTACCCTGTCATATAATACTGTTATACATAATCTTGAGTATTTGTTATGAATGGTGTATATCATTGACTAAGGGTGGTTATGACTTCTCCAAATAGGGGGAGATTGTTGGGTACATTGGAAAATGTGTACCGGATTTGAAGAAGCCTCACCTTACTCAATGATATACATCAAGGTGTATTTTATGTGCTTTGAGTTTATATGTGCAGGTTAAGTAATAGCAGAAAATGCAGAAAAGTTTCTACGTCCATGTGTCGACACCTAGAGGTGAAGTGTCGACACTTATGAAGGCTTGTGTTGACACCTAGAGAAGTTGTGTCGACACTTGGAGTAATTGTGTCGACACCAGGAAAGGCAGAGTCGACACCAGAAGAAAAGTGTCGACACATACAGGTAGTGTCGACACAATGTGAAGAATTGTCAACATAATCTGTGTCAACACTTAGAGGCAGTGTTGACACCCAGAGAAACTTTGTCGACATCAAATGTGTCGACACCAGGAGGCTGTGTCGACACTCAGCAAGTTTCAACACATGAAGGCATGTGTCGACACAAAGGAGATGTGTCGACACTCAGCAAGTATCAACAACAAAAGAAGATGTGTCGACACAAAGGAGATGTGTCAACACACAGCAGAATTTAGCTAAGTGTTTAAGAAGAAGTACTCGTGTCGACATACTCAATCAGTGTCGACATATTCAACAGAAGGCTTGTGTCGACACACAGAATCAGTGTCGACAAATTCTGAAGAAGTAGTGTCGAGAAGCGGTTACAACAACACAAGGAGTTGTGTCGACACCATCATGGCTAGTATCGACACTTAGTTCACTTGTGTCGACACTTTGGTCTATTTGTGTCGACACATAATGAAGATCAGTCTTGACACATTCAGACAGAGATAGTATTTTCAAGAAGTGACTGGATGACTTGACATCTGCCATTTCAACCAGTCTACTTCAACTGTCAGAGCTGTCAGAAGTTCGTTAGAAACCGAATCAGCCGGTTACCTTGGAGGAAGACTATATAATGGCCTTTCTCCTTCAATAGAAGGATTGATCAATCAATAAAAAGAATTAATCAGAAGATTAAGGAGATCAATACAGATCCAGAGAAAACTGTAAATCAGTATTCTGAAAATACTTCAGATTTACTTGGAGAGAGAGAACTCCAGTAATTGAAGTCAGGAAAGAGACTTGTTAATCAAATCTCTTAAGGAGCAGATTCTGAACCAGACTGCAAAGTAGGATCCAGATTTATTTCTCCATCCTAAGAAGGAAGTTGCCAGCCGGTCTACTTCAAGAAGATCAACTTTACTGAGTTCAGACTCAAGAAGCCTTGAAGAAAGCAAAGACAAAGTTGATCTCAGCAATCAGTGCTATCAAGAACTGATCAAGAAGGTTGCCCTCTTCATTCTCTCAAACTGAGTGGTGATCTGAAAACTTTTATTATCTTTTTGTAGGATCCTAAGGGATCTGAGTTGTAAGCCTAAATCTATAAAGGCTGAGGTAGGGCTTTTGAGCCTGAGTGTAGGAGAATCAATTCTCTGAGTGTAGGCCTTGTTGAAGGCTGAGGTAGGGCTGTTTAGCCTGAGTGTAGGTCTTGTTGAAGACTGAGTGGTAGGGCTTTGTGCCTGAATTGTAGGAGTGGGGACACTCTGAGTTGTAGGAACCTGGATTGGGGTTCTGAGCTGTAAGATCTGAGGATCTGAGAATAAGTGCAGAAGTTAGGCTGAATCTAGTACACTACTAGATAGGCGAAGGGGGAAAGTGGATGTACCCAGACCTTGGGGAACCACTATAAACACTATGTGCACTCTGGGAATGTTTGTTTCTGTGGTTGTTGTGTTGTGATAGCTGTAGAATTGAATTTGCTGCTTAAAGTTCATAACAGTTTGTCTGTCTTTAAAGTAAAAAAGAAAAAGTACACCTATTCACCTCCCTCTAGGTGGTTAGGCACTATTTCTTTCAGAGGCCATTAAGCAGAGTGACGTCGTCACTGGTACGAGTTAAGTTATTGAATATTGTGTTGCTTGCATGCTTTGTTTATTGCCTATATGTATGCGGCTTGTATGTGTGACATGATTGGCACAAGATTTGTGATAATTCGGAACACGCTGGCGTGAGCACTGTTTAATACAGGTGCGTCGCATTATTTTCTGTCTAAAGATTTCATAGTGCGGCTTGGGATACCTAGTTGTGTAAAGACAGATAGCGTCAGAGTGGTGTTGCTGAATGGTTGTTTGATGCTCGCGGATCAAGCTTGTAATGTGGCAGTGCAAATAGGAAGTCCGGAATTCTACTTAACTTCATCTGTATTTCTGATATCAGAATTCGATGTGATATTTGGTATGGATTGGCACGTAGAGCAGCATGCCTTGATTGATTGTAATGCCAAAGAGATCACGTTGGGCCAGAATACCGAGCATGAGACTAAGTTCGCGAGTATGCGAGGAGTGGGCGGGACACTGATGTATGCACTCCAAGTAGTCAAAGCTGTTCGGAAGGGCGTGGAGTTATACTTCACGCTAATTAAGGTTGTGGAGCCTAAGTCTAGTGTGTGCGATGTTCTGATTGTATCGGAGTTTGTAGATGTGTTTCCCAAGGATCTCCCTGGGCTACCACCCCAGCGTGAGATTGACTCCACGATTGAGTTGGTGCCAGGTGCGAAACTTGTGGCCCGCTCGCCATATCGCGTCGCGCCAAAGGAAATGGCGGAGTTGAAAGTCCAACTGCAAGAGTTGCTGGAGCAAGGGTATATACGCCCAAGCATGTCACCTTGGAGCGCCCCTGTACTTTTTGTGAAAAAGAAAGATGGTGGTTTACGGTTATGTATTGATTACCGCGAACTGAACAAGCTGACAGAGAAGAACAAGTATCTGTTTTCGCGAATTGATGAGTTGTTTGATCAACTAGTGGGATCTACCGTCTACTCCAAGTTGGATTTGAAGTTTTGTTATTACTAGTTGAGGATCCAGGAAGGTGACATTCCCAAAACCGCTTTTGGAACACGTTACGGGCACTATGAGTTCACGGTGATGCTGTTTGGCATGTGCAATGCGCCCTCGGTGTTCATGTACTTGATGCACCGAACGTTTCTAGAGTACCTGGACCTGTTCGTGATAGTTTTCATTGATGATATTCCGGTCTACTCCCGGTATGAAGCTGATCATGAAAACCACTTGCGGTTGGTGTTAAATATGTTGAGGCAAAATAAGCTCTATGCCAAGTTCTCAAAGTGTCAGTTTTGGCTATCGTCGGTGGCTTTTTAGGCCATGTGGTGAGTGGAGCGGGCATAACAGTGGATCCAGCAAAGATAAGGGGTATACAGGAGTGGCCGGTGTTATCTTCAGTGGCTGAGGTCAGGAGCTTCCTTGGACTGGCGGGCTAATATCGAATATTTATTGAAAACTTCTCACGGATTTCTTTGTCGCTAACCACGCTGACGAGAAAAGATCAGAAGTTCATTTGGACGCTAGAGTGCGCACGAGCTTTTGAAGAGCTGGAGGTTTGGTTGACTACGGCGCCTGTGTTGTCATCTCCATGTGGTACCGATGGATTTGTAATTAATAGTGATGTGTCGGGGAGAGGCTTAGGCTGCGTTCTTCTGCAAAAGGAGAAGGTGATTTCTTATGGCTCACGCCAGCTAAAGATGCATGAGCAAAACTATCCCGTCCATGACTTAGAGTTGGTGACGGTGATCTTTGCACTAAAGCTGTGGTGACACTATCTTTATGGCGTGAAGGTGGAGATCTATCAGAACACAAGACCCTAAAGTACCTATTGGAGCAGAAGGACTTGAATATGCGACAACAAAAATGGTTGGAGTTCCTTGGGGACTACACCTTTGAGATTCACTATATGCCCGGAAAAGGAAACGTAGTCGCGGATGCCTTGAGTCGGATAGCTACGGCAAGGGTGAGTTTGTTGCAGAGGCATGATGAACGTCTCATCCAGGAGCTGGAAGCGTTAGAGATTTCTTGTGTTGACAAGAATTCCACCGCCAATGCATGTTTGAACTGGATGGAGGTATAGTGTGAGCTTGCAGACTGAATTCGACGAGCAACGGAGCTGGATGAAGATCTCCTACGCTATGCTAAAGATGGGACAGAGGGTAAGTTCTCCTGGGATGACGATCTTTTGTGGATAGAGGGCCATTTGTGCGTCCCGAATTTGGGTAAATTGATGGAAGAACTGATGTATGAAGCTCATTACATGAAGTACGCAATTCACCCTGGGAGTATGAAGATGTTCAGGGATATGAAAAAGTTGTTCTTGTGGTCAGGGCTGAAGAAAGATATTGCTCATTATGTGGCCAAATGCCAAACCTGTGCTATGGTGAAGGCGGAATGCCAGAAGCCTGGAGGTTACTTGAAGTCGTTGCCGATTCCAGAATGGAAGTTCGACGATATTTCCATGGATTTCATGCACGGGTTGCCGAGATCTCACAGCGAAAATGACTCAATTTTTGTGATTTTCGACCGGCTAACGAAAGTGGCACACTTCCTGCCGAACAGACGGGATGATTCGGTGGAAAGTTTGGCAAAACTGTATGTTGAGCAGATTGTACAGCTACACGGTGTTCCTCGGAGCATCGTAAGTGATAGAGATGGGTGATTCACATCAAACGACTGGAGGCTAGTTCATCAACTGTTGGGTACGAAGTTGACATTCAGTACGGCCTTTCATCCCCAAACTGATGGCCAAACTGAACGGACCAACAGGACGATGGAGGATATGCTCCGGATGTGTGCCCTAGACTTTGGAAAGAGATGGGAAGATCATCTCTATATGGTGGAGTTTGCCTATAATAACAGCTACCAAGCGAGCATCAGTATGGAACCGTATGAAGCTCTATATGGACGGAAGTGTCGTACTCCTTTGGCTTGGGTAGAAGCGGGCGAAGCTAGAGTTTATAATCGTAATGAAGTCATTCCATGGCATACCACGCCAGTACTTCCTGCTACTTCCCTTCACAGGTCCACCCATGAACATCAAGCATTACAAAGGGTATTTCCTGGACCTCCAATCCAGTACTTCCGGCTACTTCCTTTCGCAGGTACAACCCAATAACACAGGCATCACAAGCATCACAAAGGTATTTTCCTAGACTACCACTCTAGTACTTTCTACTACTGCCTTTCATAGTGTTAACCCATCGACTCCTAAACTACACGTTTATCACGGAGTCTTCTCTGGTGCGTATGCAACATCACCAATCCAGACCAACCTATCTAGATGGGCTTCACACAGAATACCTATTCCGTACTCCATTTCTGGATCTATATGCCAAATGATTGGGGATTTCATGAATCAACCCAAAAGACTCCCATAATCAGGCACCCTATGGTGGGGTAATCATATGCGCATGCCAAAAAGGAAGCCTTCACATGGCTAGGAAGAAAGGTCGTTACCCTTGAAGACCGCTTCGGTTCCATGAGCTCCTAGCTGGCTAGAAAGAACTGCAATAGCTTTTCCTCCGCAAAGATGTCCTCGGATCTCAGCTTGACACTCTTAAGCTCCACCAGCGATCAGCCCCACTTCCTCCTCCTCCTTCTTCCTCTCTATTTCTCTCTCTAACTTGTAGAAAGATGAAGGCAATAATAAAATGAGACTTCTTTCTCAGTTTTCGGCCTAAAAGAAACAGGGATGACTCTTAGCTGAATGGTTGTTTGATGCTCGCGGATCAAGCTTGCGATGTGGCAGTGCAAATAGGAAGTCCGGAATTCTGCTTAACTGTATCTGTATTGCCGATATCAGAATTCGACGTGATATTTTTTATGGATTGGCTCGTAGAGCAGCATGCCTTGATTGATTGTAATGCCAAAGAGATCACGTTGGGCCAGAGTATCGAGCAGGAGACTAAGTTCACGGGTATGCGAGGAGTGGGCGGGACACTGATGTCTGCACTACAAGTAGTCAAAGCTGTTCGGAAGGGCGCGGAGTTATACTTCACGCTAATTCAGGCTGTGGATCCTAAGTCCAGTGTGTGCGATGTTCTGATTGTATCGGAGTTTGTAGATGTGTTTACCAAGGATCTCCCTGGGCTACCACCCCAGTGTAAAACCCCCTATCCGTCGGATAGCATATAGCAGTAGGTCCGGCCGGGGCCCGACGCCATATACTACAAACAGATCGGGTGGTTACTTATGGAAACCATCCAACCAATCAACGTCCTACACAGAGCATTCTAGCGGAAGCAGTTTAAAAAGTTGTAACAAAGAACCCAGCATTAAAGCACGAATTGTAGGATCTTGTGGCGCCCTTAGAGGGGGGGTGAATAAGGGCTCTTTAATATTTTTTAACTTTTTATAAAATATAAGACTAGCTACTATGATTGAGACAAATCAATGAAATGAAAAACAAGATTATACTTCTCCAAAATGTATATGTAAAATGATTCCAATAAAGCTTGAAATCAAGGCTTACAATGATAATAGTTTTTAGTTTTTTTTTCACCGATTCTTCTCCCAAGAACCGGTAGGCTATAGTCAATATCTCCCTAGATATGCCTACTAGCCTCCCCCTAAATCAAACCTATGATCTAGACATTGCACAACACGCTGCGATTTACTCCTAAGCCTCACACGGACCTAGACACCACACACAAGGTGGTGATTTGCCCCTAAGCCACACACGGACTTAGACACCACACACATGGTGGTGATTTTCCCTTCCCAATTACAAAGATAAAGAATGAAAATGAAAGTACAATAGTAAAACTTAAAAACTCCCTCAAAATCACGAGCTCTGAAGATGATGGTGGACCAACGAGAAGATCTCCAATCTTGAACACACGGTCGTATCTCCTTCGCTCTTGAGATTTCAACGGATCAAGGGAGTTCGTCTGGAAACGAAGATGAAGGCTCTGAAAATTCTCTGGGAAAACAAATCTCTGTACTGTCCAACTCTTCCCTGAAATTTTTGGCCGTATATATAATTTCACGCTATCGCCGGCGATAGCGTTAACGCCCCGCGATAATGACAACTCTCCGTTGCTTGACACATGGCACACGTCGCGCTGATTTTCAGATCTGAGCGGAGAACGTGACGATCGTTGGATATCGCGCGGCGACATCGGTATCGCCCCGCGATATCGCTGATCGTGAATGACTTCGTGCGCGGCAATGTGCGGATTAAGGCTGACGTCAGCAGGAACTGATTAGGCTATCGCCCGCGGTAGCATTATCGCCGGTGATAGCGCGTTTTTCCTTTTCATCAATGCCATGCTCAGCCTTTCTTTTGTACATAAAAATGTTGTTATCCCTGCACATTTAAAACACATACCAAGATCAAATACATCCGGGATTTGTTATTCTCAAACTAAGAAGCGCGGAACGCATGCTCCAACACGAATGTCCACTAATACAAAATAGGAATGTTATACAAAATACCCAAAATAAGCCTTAAGGCCTTACAAAATGTTTCACTTCAAATTACATGTTTTACAAACCACGGCACACAGGCCGGTCACACATGAATAAAGCAGTAAACACTTCCAATTAGGCCTTCGAGGGCCGGCTTCGCATTTGGGCTTTAGCCCGCTATTGACCGCTTGGTCCAGCTGCACCTGCAAGCAACAAACCAACGCACGGTGGCAAAACAAGGCAACGGTCAGCAATGCTGACCAAATTATAACGACCCTGCCCCCAACTCGGGGCGGCGATGCTCCTTCCCTGCATTTCATTAGCATAAGCGAGCAATAAGACAATAATCATTTCATCACATGCGTAGGCTCAACGGCCACACACCCCATGCACTCAGGGCACATTCTCAGTGAATGCAGTCTAAGTCTGCCGACTCACAGTCATTCCCTTTGGACGGCCAAACAATGAGCAGTTTGTCTTGCCGGCATGGGTCACGGTAATTAAAACCATAGACCGCTGAAGACTCTCATCTATGCCAACGGCTCAAATCCGAACGACATAGAACGGGTATGGTTCCATCTAACCCGTGCTCACAACGCAACGGTAATTTAAACCATATGTGCCCGCAACGGTAATTTAAACCATATGCACAGGTCAAACTTCTCCCGAGTCCCATTTCCATCACATTTCACATAACCTGATTATGTTCAAGCTGGCTCTCAGGCCACCAAGTTGGCAAGATCTCGCATCCGCCCAGTTTTCCGGGTGCACCTTTGGGTTAATCCCTAAGGCTCCCTGCTGCAATCTACCGCGTAGAAACCCCGAAAAACAATCAATAGCACGGAGTCTTCTCCGGCATTTATGCAATGCAACATCACCGATCCAGACCAACATGTCCGGGTAGGCTTCACACATCATGCCTATGTTCGTTCTCGCTTACGGACTCTAAACAACTGGGACTTCACATATCTACCCGAAGGAACGCCTCCAACTCTCCGTAAACTCGCGAGAGCGGGCTTCCTATGCAAAGAAAGAGATCTACTCATGCTCAAGATGAGGATCGTTACCCTAGCATTCCTCTTTGGCGCCATTGAAAAGTAAAGAGATGAAAAGCACCGCACTAGCTTTGCCTCCGTGGATCCGGAGTCGGCTCGCGATTCGGAGCTCCGAAGCTCCTCCAATGGCCGGATATAGCTCCTTCTTCCTTCCTTGTCTCTCTACTTTATCTAAGGTTTTAGAAAGCTAACCACTCATGAAAAGTGAGGGTTTCTAAGTCCAATACCGGGTATATCCCTTCAGGAACAACCCCCAGCCGTTGGATCTCAAAATAAGGAAATGAACGGCTTTGATTCGGGACTAAAATGCCCAATCATGACCGAACACGGCCTGGCACACGCCCGTGTCCAGGGCCGTGTTCCTCATTCGCCATCAAAATCGAATCACCTGGAACAACACACGGGTATTGAACACACCCGTGTTCGAGCTGACACGCCCGTGTTCCACCTGACACGGCCGTGTGGCCGGCCGTGTACCCCCATCATTTTTCCCCGAAATCAACCCGAGCACTGCACGGGTTCTAGGACACGCCCGTGTCCTTACCCGTGTCACCCCAACACGCCTGGACCCCAGGCCGTGTTCACGGTCTCGACACTCGACACTTCGTCGAGCGAAGATCGTCGACCTGATGACACGGCCTTGGACACGCCCGTGTCCTAGGCCATGTGCCTTGTCTCGACACAATGTCGAGACCAAAGTGTCGACTCCCCGGGACGAGTGTCGACACGGGTTGACACGCCCTGCGACACGCCCGTGTCGCAGACCGTGTGCCATGTCTCAACACTTCGTCGAAGCAGAGTGTCGACTTCGCGGCTAAGTGTCGACACGGGTCGACACGCCCTGCGACACGCCCGTGTCGCAGGCCGTGTGCCCAGTCTCGACACAATGTCGAGACCAAAGTGTCGACTTCCCGTCTCAGTGTCGACACAGGCTTGAAACGCCCTGGGACATGCCCGTGTCCCAGGCCGTGTGTCTGCAGCCAGAACCCAAACTGGCCCAAAACGTCCCCCTTCGCTCCTTTGAGTTTCGGGGTGTTACAACTCTCCCCCTCTTAAAAGAATTTCGTCCACGAAATTACATAAAGGAAAGACATGTACAAAACTAAAATTTGTACCTGAGCGGAACAACTTCGGATATTCGTCAAGCATAGTCTGCTCCCGCTCCCAAGAGAGCTCCTCACGACCGCAATTGTCCCACCGGACCTTGACCATCCTGATCTCTTTATTGCGTAGCCGCTTGACCTCCGAGTCCTCGATCCGCACGGGCTTGACCTTTGTCATTAGCCCACTATCCACCGGCACTTGATTGACCGCGATCACTTGCGTTGGCTCTTGCACCGCCTTCCGAAGTACCGAAATATGGAATACATCATGTAATCCACTGAGCTCCACTGAAAGCTTCAACCGATAGGCCGCTTCACCAACTCGCTCCATAACCTCAAACGGTCCAAGGTACCTCGGGCTTACCTTTTTCAATCGCCGCACCCGCGAGACACCCTTGAACGGCTTGATCTTTAAGTATACATAATCGCCCACCGCGAACTCCACGTTCCTGTGCTTGGCGTTATAGTACTTTGCTTGCCGATCCTGAGCGATAAGAAACCTCTCCCGAATGGTTCTCACCAAAGAAGTAGCATCCTCCACTTCTGATCGCTTATACAACTTTGACTCACCCGTTTCTAACCAAGACAACGGCGTGCGACATTTTCTACCATATAGGGCATCGAAAGGCGCCATCTGAATGCTCGCTTGGTAGCTATTGTTGTAGGAGAACTCCACCAAATAAAGGCGGTCTTCCCATTGCTTTCCAAAATCCAATACACACATGCGGAGCATGTCTTCCATGGTTCTATTGACCCTCTCGGTGTGCCCATCCGTTTGCGGATGGAAGGCTGTGCTGAATTTCAGCTTTGTTCCCAACATTTGCTGCACTAGCCTCCAATCATTGGACGTGAACCGGCCATCTCGGTCACTCACGATGCTGCGGGGCACACCGTGAAGCCATACTATGTTATCCACATAAAGCTTTGCCAACTTCTCCACCGGATCATCCTTCCTATGCGGAATAAAATACGACACCTTCGTTAAACGATCCACGATCACCCAAATGGCGTCGTTCCCCTTTTGCGACCTTGGCAAACTGTGCACAAAGTTCATAGAGATGTCGTCAAATTTCCACTCTGGAATAGGCAAGGACTTAAGAAATCCTCCCGGCTTTTGGCACTCCGCCTTTACCAAGGCGCAAGTTTGGCACTTTGCTACGTATAGCGCCACATACTTCTTCAAACACGGCCACCAAAACAGTTTATTCACATCACGGTACATCTTCGTGCTCCCGGGTGAATTGAGAACTTGGTATGGTGTGCCTCGTACAACAACTCCACCCACAAATTGCCCACACTTGGGACGCACAGACGACCGTCCTTCCAAAGTAATCCATTCTCCACGACGAATTGGGAATTTGACTCATCCAGAGCCTCTACCATGAACTGCTTCATATGAGCATCCATATCCAAAGCCTGTCGAATACGATCAGCTAGGTCATATTGGACTTCAGTCCAATTCAGAACTGCTTCAGTTCTTGATTGTCCATCCACACAAACAATCTCCAACGCCTCCAACTCTCGCACCAACCGCTCATCGTGCACCGATAGCCAATTGGCTTGAGCTGGGGCTCGGCGACTCAACGCGTCTGCAACCGCATTACCCTTACCAGGCACGTAGTGGATCTTGAATGTATAGTCCCCCAAGAACTCCATCCATCTACGCTGCCGCATATTCAGATCCTTCTGATCAATAAGATACTTCAGGATCTTGTGATCGGTGTAGATATCAATCTTCACACCGTACAAATAGTGTCTCCACAGCTTCAAGGCAACAATCACGTCCGCTAACTCCAAGTCATGGACCGGATAATTCCTCTCATGCACTTTTAGCTGTCTCGAGCCATAAGCTATTACACTTCCGTGTTGCAGTAGCACGCAACCCAAACCGCTGCCCGAAGCATCACTATAAATCTCATAGCCTTCGGTCCCACATGGCGAACTCAGCACAGGCGCCGTGGTCAACCGACACTTCAACTCCTCAAAAGCTCGCGCGCACTCCGGCGTCCAAACGAACTTATGCTCCTTCCTCGTCAAAGTAGTGAGAGGCAAAGCTATCCGCGAGAAGTTCTCTACGAAGCGCCTATAATAGCCGGCAAGCCCCAGAAAACTCCGGACTTCCGCTACCGTAACAAGCTCAGGCCACTCCCGTATCGCAACAATCTTCGCCGGATCCACAGCAATACACTCTCCACTCACTATATGCCCGAGGAACGCCACTGAGGATAGCCAAAACTCGCACTTCGAGAACTTGGCATACAACTGATTTCTCCTTAGCGTCTCCAATACCAAATGAAGATGCTTGAAGTGATCTTCCTCATTTGCGAGTACACCAAAATATCGTCGATGAAGACGATCACGAAATGGTCCAAGTAATCCCTGAAAGTCCTGTTCATCAAATCCATGAACACTGACGGTGCATTAGTCAGCCCAAACGGCATGACCGTAAACTCATAATGCCCGTATCTCGTACTAAACGACGTCTTTGGGATATCACTCTCTCTTATTCGCAGCTGATAGTAGCCAGCCTTAAGATCCAACTTCGAGTACACCGTCGACCCGACTAACTGATCAAAGAGATCATCAATCCGGGGGATCGGGTACTTGTTCTTCTCCGTCAGCTTGTTTAGCTCCTGATAATCAATACATAGCCTCAAGCTTCCGTCCTTCTTCTTAACAAAGAGGACCGGTGCGCTCCAAGGTGAAGAACTCGGGCGCACATACCCTTGCTCCAACAACTCTTGCAGTTGAACTTTCAGCTCCGCCATTTCCTTAGGCGCTAGCCGATAATGAAATCGTGACACAGGTTTTGCATCTGGCACTAGCTCGATCGTAAAATCTATCTCCCGTTGAGGCGGGGCTCCAGGGAGATCTGCGGGGAACACATCAGGGTATTCTGATACCACCGAAATACAATCCAATGCGGGCTTCGGCTTTGCAACCTCCACTAGTGTAAAGAACAGTTCTGCTCCGGCACGAACCGCCTTCACCACCTAAAGAGCAGACATCAACATCTTGCTCGACCCCTTTAAGCCCGTAAGAGTCATCTCACGACTTGCTCCCAGCTTGACTTCCTTGCTACCGCAATCTATATGGGCCTGCTGCTCCGAGAGCGAGTCCTTGCCAAATATGACGTCAAACTCCACCAACGGAAGTAAAGACGCCTGCAGATCGAACTCCTGATTCCCTATACGAAGCTTAACATCGCAGATCCTATCCGCTCGCATCGAACACCCATTGGGCAACACCACATCCAACTTATCCTTCGCCATCGAAGAAGGGACTCCGATGCGTGATATAAATCCTTCGGACAAGAAGGAGTGTGAGGCTCCCGTATCGAAGAGTGCTCGTGCCAGATTTTCACAAATCAATACAAATCCTAAACAAGCAGTGGTAAGGTAACATGTGCATAACAAATATTTAAAGAAATTGACTTGCTATAAATTAAACCGTACCTATCACCACATCAGCTTGTTTGATGGCCTCCTGTTGGCCAAGATTGTAGACCCTTGGTTGGGCCGGAGCATAATGGGATGTGGTTGACTCCACCGCCTTTACCTTCTCTTCATAAGTAGCTCCCGGCCTTCTCTCGGACTTAGGACGTCCGCTCCAACAATCACGGGCAAAGTGCCCCGTCTTTCCACAAGTAAAACATGCGCCCGGGGTCCGACTCGTAGTCACCCCAGATGCACCAGAAGGAGCTGGACCCGAAGTCCTATGCTTCTTAAAGAATCTTTGATAGCCAGATTTTGAAGTAGTCGGCACTTTGAACCCAGATTTCTTCTCGCCCAGGCTTTTCTTTGCCTGCACATTCTTCATGTCCTTATCCAAGGACCGGGCCGTGTTGACCAAGGATAAGAAACCCTGCGTCATTGGACCCGAGAGTAGGAATCTCAACTCATCTCTCAAGCCTTCGTCGAATCGATTAGTCTTGCGTTCCTCATCCACGATGGTGGAGCTAGCATATCGACTCAAATGAGTAAACTCGTGGAGATATTCATCCACGCTCTTCTCACCCTGAACCAACTTCAGAAATTCATTCTCCAACGCTATCTTCTGCGTCGAAGGGAGGTATCTGGCCAAGAATAATCTCGAGAACTCTTCCATCGAGACATCACCAAGTTGCCTACCTCTCAATAAGTGTAGCTCCAATCCTTCCCACCACATTCTCGCTTCACCGTCCAGAAGGAACGTAGCGATGGTGGTCATTTGCCACTCCTCCGTCTTCGTTGCTATCATGACTCTCTTCACCTTGGAGAGCCAGTCTTCAGCCCGAGATGGGGTTCCCAACCCCGAGAATAACAGAGGGTTAAAGCTCATTACATACTTAAGCTGCCTCTCAGTTTCCCTCCTTGGCACCACCGGTTCCACAACCACTTGCTCCACTCTCCTCGGCTTAGTCTCTTGAAGAGGTTCCTGCTCCATCGCAGGAGCGGGCTGCTGCGTTTGCCTTACAGGCTGCGCATTTATCACGACCAACACCGCTTCAGCCACCAATCGTATGTTCTCAGCCGATAGAGGTGTTGTGGGAGCAACATCCGGTGCACTACTAGGCTCAGAAACTCGGCGTTCTGACGGCCCAACACCACTTCTGGTCACCTATAGTGGTACAAAACACAGTTAAGCGACCAAATAAAATTGCAAACAACAATTATAGGAACACGCAGGTTCCTCAAACACGAGTATTTTCATTCCTAAGTGGACATTCATGGGTTCTTTTACCATTATAACGATGACGCACACGAGGTGCTCACCACCCCTTAAAAAGAATTCGTCCACAAATTCAGCTTAAGCCCGACCAAAACCAGGAGTCTGATACCAAATTGTAACACCCCCTATCCACCGGATAGCATATAGCAGTAGGTCCGGCCGGGGCCCGACGCCATATACTACAGAAAGATCGGGTGGTTACTTATGGAAACCATCCAACCAATCAACGTCCTACACATAGCATTCTAGCGGAAGCAGTTTAAAAAGTTGTAACAAAGAACCCAGCATTAAAGCACGAATGTCCACAAATACAAAATAGGAATGTTATACAAAATACCTAAAATAAGCCTTAAGGCCTTACAAAATATTTCACTTCAAATTACATGTTTTACAAACCACGACACGCAGGCCGGTCACACATGAATAAAGCAGTAAACACTTCCAATTAGGCCTTCGAGGGCCGGCTTCGCATTCGTGCTTTAGCCCGCTATTGACCGCTTGGTCTAGCTGCACCTGCAAGCAACAAACCACCGCACGGTGGCAAAACAAGGCAACGGTCAGCAATGCTGACCAAATTATAACGACCCCGCCCCCAACTCGGGGCGGCGATGCTCCTTCCCTGCATTTCATTAGCATAAGCGAGCAATAAGGCAATAATCATTTCATCACATGCGTTGGCTCAACGACCACACACCCCGTGCACTCAGGGCACATTCTCGGTGAACGCAGTCTAAGTCTGCCGACTCACCGCCATCCCCTTTGGACGGCCAAACAATGAGCAGTTTGTCTTCCCGGCATGGGTCACGGTAATTAAAACCATAGACCGCCAAAGACTCTCATCTATGCCGACGGCTCTAATCCGAACGACATAGAACGGGTACGGTTCCATCTAACCCGTGCTCACAACGCAACGGTAATTTAAACCATATGCGCCCGCAACGGTAATTTAAACCATATGCGCAGGTCAAACTTCTCCCGAGTCCCATTTCCATCACATTTCACATAACCTGATTATGTTCAAGCTGGCTCTCAGGCCACCAAGTTGGCAAGATCTCGCATCCGCCCAGTTTTCCGGGTGTACCTTTGGGTTTATCCCTAAGGCTCCCTGCTGCAATCTACCGCGTAGAAAATCCGAAAAACAATCCATAGCACAGAGTCTTCTCCGGCATTTATGCAATGCAACATCACCGATCCAGACCAACATGTCCGGGTAGGCTTCACACATCATGCCAATGTCCGTTCTCGCTTACGGACTCTAAACAACGGGGACTTCACATATCTACCCGAAGGAACGCCTCCAACTCTCTACAAACTCGCGAGAGCAGGCTTCCTATGCAAAGAAAGAGAGCTACTCATGCTCAAGATGAGGATCGTTACCCTAGCGTTCCCCTTTGGCGCAATTGAAAAGTAAACGGATGAAAAGCACCGCACTAGATTTGCCTCCGTGGATCCGGAGTCGGCTCGCGATTCGGAGCTCCGAAGCTCCTCCAATGGCCGGATATAGCTCCTTCTTCCTTCCTTGGCTCTCTACTTTCTCTAAGGTTTTAGAAAGCTAACCACTCATGAAAAGTTAGGGTTTCTAAGTCCAATCCCGGGTATATCCCTTCAGGAACAACCCCCAGCCGTTGGATCTCAAAATAAGGAAACGAACGGTTTTGATTCGGAACTGAAATGACCAATCAGGACCGAACACGGCCTGGCACACGCCCGTGTCCAGGGCTGTGCGCCTAATTCGCCGTCAAAATCGAATCACCTAGAACAACACACGGGTATTGAACACGCTCGTGTTCGAGCTGACACGCCCGTGTTCCACCTGACACGGCCGTGTGGCCAGCCGTGTACCGCCATCATTTTTCCCCAAAATCAACCCGAGCACTGCACAGGTTCTAGGACACGCCCGTGTCCTTACCCGTGTCACCCCAACACGCCTGGACCCCAGGCCGTGTTCACGGTCTCGACACTCAACACTTCGTCGAGCGATGATCGTCGACCTGATGACACGGACTTGGACACGCCCGTGTCCTAAGCCGTGTGCCTTATCTCGACACAATGTCGAGACCAAAGTGTCGACTCCCCAGGACGAGTGTCGACACGGGTTGACAAGCCCTGCGACACGCCCGTGTCACAGGCCGTGTGCCATGTCTCGACACTTCGTCGAAGCAGAGTGTCGACTTCGCGGCTAAGTGTCGACACGGGTCGACACGCCCTGCGACACGCCCGTTTCGCAGGCCGTGTGCCCAGTCTCGACACAATGTCGAGACCAAAGTGTCGACTTCCCGTCTCAGTGTCGACACAGGCTTGACACGCCCTGGGACATGCCCGTGTCCCAGGCCGTGTGCCTGCAGCCAGAACCCAAACTGGCCCAAAACGTCCCCATTCGCTCCTTTGAGTTTCAGGGCATTACACCCAGCGTGATATTGACTCCACGATTGAGTTGGTGAGAGATGCGAAACTTGTGGCCCGCTCGCCATATCGCGTCGCGCCAAAGGAAATGGCGGAGTTGAAAGTCCAACTACAAGAGTTGTTGGAGCAAGGGTATATACGCCCAAGCATGTCACCTTGGAGCGCCCCTGTACTTTTTGTGAAAAAGAAAGATGGTGGTTTACAGTTATGTATTGATTACCGCGAACTGAACAAGCTGACAGAGAAGAACAAGTATCTGATTTCGCGAATTGATGAGTTGTTTGATCAGCTAGTGGGATCGACCGTCTACTCCAAGTTGGATTTGAAGTTTGGTTATTACCAGTTGAGGATCCGGGAAGGTGACATTCCCAAAACCGCATTTGGAACACGTTATGGGCACTCTGAGTTCACGGTGATGCTGTTTGGCATGTGCAATGCGCCCTCGGTGTTCATGGACTTGATGCACCGAACGTTTCTAGAGTACCTGGACCTGTTCATGATAGTGTTCATTGATGATATTCTGGTCTACTCCCGATCTGAAGCTGATCATGAAAACCACTTGCGGTTGGTGTTAAAAACGTTGAGGCAAAATAAGCTCTATGCCAAGTTCTCGAAGTGTCAGTTTTGGCTATCGTCGGTGGCTTTTCTAGGCCATGTGGTGAGTGGAGCGGGCATAGCAGTGGATCCAGCAAAGATAAGGGCCATACAGGAGTGGCCGGTGTTGTCTTCAGTGGCCGAGGTCAGGAGCTTCCTTGGACTGGCGGGCTACTATCAAAGATTTATTGAAAACTTCTTGCAGATTGTTTTGTCGCTAACCACACTGACAAGAAAAGATCAGAAGTTTGTTTGGACGCTAGAGTATGCACGAGATTTTGAAGAGCTGGAGGTTTGGTTGACTACGGCGCCTTTGTTGTCATCTCCATGTGGTACCGATGGATTCGTAATTAATAGTGATGCCTCGGGGAGCGGCTTAGGCTGTGTTCTTCTGCAAAAGGAGAAGGTGATTGCTTATGGCTCACGCCAGCTAAAGATGCACGAGCGAAACTATCACGTCCACGACTTAGAGTTGGCGACGGTGATCTTTGCACTAAAGCTGTGGTGACACTATCTTTATGGCGTGAAGGTGGAGATCTATACAGATCACAAGAGCCTAAAGTACCTATTGGAGCAGAAGGACTTGAATATGCGACAACAAAAATGGTTGGAGTTCCTTGGGGACTACACCTTTGAGATTCACTATATGCCCGGAAAAGGAAACGTAGTCGCGGATGCCTTGAGTCGGAGAGCTACGACAAGGGTGAGTTTGTTGCAAAGGCATGATGAACGTCTCATCCAGGAGCTGGAAGCGTTAGAGATTTCTTGTGTTGACAAGAATTCCACCGCCAATGCATGTTTGAACTGGATGGAGGTATAGTGTGAGCTTGCAGACTGAATTCGACGAGCAACGGAGCTGGATGAAGATCTCCTACGCTATGCTAAAGATCGGACAGAGGGTAAGTTCTCCTGGGATGACGATCTTTTGTGGATAGAGGGCCATTTGTGCGTCCCGAATTTGGGTAAATTGATGGAAGAACTGATGTATGAAGCTCATTACATGAAGTACGCAATTCACCCTGGGAGTATGAAGATGTTCAGGGATATGAAAAAGTTGTTCTTGTGGTCAGGGCTGAAGAAAGATGTTGCTCATTATGTGGTCAAATGCCAATCCTGTGCTATGGTGAAGGCGGAATATCAGAAGCCTGGAGGTTACTTGAAGTCATTGCCAATTCCAGAATGGAAGTTCGACGATATTTCCATGGATTTCATGCACGGGTTGCCGAGATCTCACAGCGGAAATGACTCAATTTTGGTGATTTTCGACCGGCTAACGAAAGTGGCACACTTCCTGCCGAACAGACGGGATGATTCGGTGGAACGTTTGGCAAAACTGTATGTTGAGCAGATTGTACAGCTACACGGTGTTCCTCGGAGCATCGTAAGTGATAGAGATGAGCGATTCATATCGAACGACTGGAGGCTAGTTCATCAAATGTTGGGCACGAAGTTGACATTCAGTACAGCCTTTCATCCCCAAACTGATGGCCAAACTGAACGGACCAACAGGACGATGGAGGATATGCTCCGGATGTGTGCCCAAGACTTTGGAAAGAGATGGGAAGATCATCTCTATATGGTGGAGTTTGCCTATAATAACAGCTACCAAGCGAGCATTAGTATGGCACCGTATGAAGCTCTGTATGGACGGACGTGTCAAACTCCTTTGGCTTGGGTAGAAGCGGGCGAAGCTAGAATTTATAATCATAATGAAGTCATTCCATGTGTTGGAACACCCTATTACTAATTTGGGTCAGGATCACTATGTCTCTAGGAATTTATGCTTTGACCTTCTGTATAGATAATAGGTCAATTAGAATTGAGTCTAAGGGATCAGGAGTCTAGGTTTGGTAGCTGCCCTGAAGACCCAAGTTTTTCTGGAGACTAAGTCCAAATCGTCGAGCTCAGCACGACGTTTCGTCGAACTCCGGTCGACGATCGTCTAGCTCAACTTTGGCAGATCGTCGAGCTTCATTCGACGATCGCTGAGCTCAAGCCTCATAAATATCGTCGAGCTCTGGTCGACGATCGCTGAGCTCAACTTCTCAATATCGTCGAGCTCCATTCGACGATCGCTGAGCTCAGGTCGACGATTTTGGCTCTGCACTGGATCCTTATCTCTGAGCTCAGTTCGACGATCTTTGAGCTCAGATCGACGATTTCTTTGCTGATTGGACTTTCCAGTTCGCTGAGCTCAGCTCGACGATAGCAGAGCTCAGTTCGACGATTTCAGTTATCTTTCAGAATTCTAATTCAAAATCAGATAGAAGTTATTCTGCATTTAAGACAGAAGATCTGCCAGCCGTTTTCATTTACTTCTGGAGCAAGTTTCAAGGGATTTTCTAAGGAACAAATCAGTGGACTTTCCTTCAGAACATATTATACAATTAAGGCTGTAATTAATTCAGACCAACGGCTATCTTTGACAGAGCAATTTTCCTATTGAGATTCAGAGAATAAAAGACAGAATGTTTTTGAATCAAAAGAGAAGACAGACAAGAACAAGAGAATAGAGAAAGACAAGTAGAGGACACCTCTCTATACACAGAGACTCTCTCAATCTTCTGTCAACAAGAATTCAGAAGAACACTCATCAAAAAGAGATCAAGCTTTCAAACATTCTTCAGATCTCTTCAGCTCTCAAGTGTTCAAGGCCAACATCATCTCAAGACTCCAGACACTCAACATTTCAGCTTGCTGAAATCATCATCTGCTGGAGATCTATTTTTGAAGGCCTATCACCCTCAGCAAAGCTCATCTTCCTGAAGACTTCAAGGACTCAGGGGGAGCTTTGAAATCAATCCACATAGTCTTCTCAGTTGCTTGAGAAAGAGAAGACTGCCATAACTCTCTCACCCCCCAATCTGTAAAGGGTTTTTCAAACTCCCTTCAAAAGTTTGAATCTGGTTTTTGAGCACCTTGTCAAAAGCTCATTGGTGGCAAGACACCTGATCAAAAAATCTGTTTTGGTTTTTGAGCACCTTATCAAAAGCTCATTGGTGCCCAGGACACCTGATCAACTCATCCTGCAGTGGATTCCTACCTAGGGTGGTAGAAGAGTGGATGTACCCAAGTTGGGGAACCACTATATTTCCTTGTGTCATCTGGTTCTGCATGTCTTCTTTTTGTTTCTGGCCTAGATTCTCTTGTGCTTAATATCTGCATAGCTTAGTTTTATTTCAGCTTCCCTGCTTACACTCATTACAACAATTGTTGTAAAGCTTTGCAAAAAAAAGTTTTCTTTGTGTTTTCAAAAAGCACCATATACTCTATTCACCCCCCCCCCCCCCTCTAGAGTATATCAGATCTAGTTTCCCCTTTCAATTGGTATCAGAGCGAGGTTGGTTAAACATACCATATCTGTTTGGTTGTACAGGCTAACACCTGAACCCCAAAGATCCCAAACTAGATCCTTCTTTTGTTTTCTTTTTATATTAGATTTAGCTTGCACAAATCATGGCCCAGAACAAGGATTATGCTAGCACCAGACCTCCAGTGTGCAATCTATCAAAGTTTGCACTTTGGAAGGCAAGGATTAAACTCTACATGAATTCAATTGACGAAGATATTTTTAATTCTGTTTTGACAGTGTGCCCAAGACCTCCAGAGAGCACAAGCACAAATGCTTGTTCCACCTCCATCAGGAACAGATGCTGACATTAAAAGATGGAAAGTAGCTGATGCCAAGGCAATGAACATTCTAGCTCAGACAATGTCAGATGACATTTTTCAGAAGGTAGCTGAATGTTGTTCAGCCAAGGAGATCTGGGACAAGCTTTCAGAAATTGTCTCTGGCTCAGCTGATGAGAGAAAGGACAGAAGATCTCATCTCATCTCCCAATATGAGAACTTTAAGAAGGGAGAAACTGAGTCAGTGGGAGACATGTACAATAGATTGAGTCTAATTGTCAGTGAACTGAGGACATTAGATAAAGAAATCTCACTGACAGAACTCAATGACAAGATCCTAATGTGCTTCCCCAGCACTTGGGATTCAAGAATCTGGCCAATTAAAGATGCCAGAAGCCTAAATGAGATTACCACTGAAGCCTTGTTGGGTAAGCTCAAATCTTATGAGCTACTCATCAAGAACAGAGAAGAAGAACAAAAGGCTGCTTCTCCAGCCACAAGAAAGGAGAAGACTATTGCATTCAAGGCAGCTGAGGATCTGCCTGAAGAAAAGGCCACAAGCAATGATGAACTTCTCAGCCTATTGGCCAAAAGATTCTATAAGATGGCCAGAAAGGATTTCAGAAGAAGATCACACAAGGATCAGGACAAGCCAAGGTATGACAAGTCCTTTGGCAATAACAAAGAAATTATTTGCTTTGGTTGCAGGAAACCAGGGCATATGGTTCCTGACTGTCCAGAAAACAAGAACAAGGACAGGAGGGACAGAAAAGAAAGAAGAAAGGAGAAGGACTCCAAAAGGCATGGAAATAACAAACCTTCCACCAGCAAAAGTAAGCACACAAGGAAAGGATTTGTTGCTGAATCCTGGAGTGAGACTGAAGAGGAGTCACAGGCCTCTTCCAGCTCAAGTGATGATGAGGATGATGCAGAGGAAAAAGAATTCTGCATGATGGCAATCAATGCCTCTCAACACAACTCAGAGGAAGAGGAGTCAGAGTCAGACTCAGAAACTCAACCTGAAGAAGATCAGGTAATCAACTCTTTTGATTTCACTTCAGAAGATTTTAAACTTGAATTTAAAGCACTATGTTTAGACCTGCTAAAGTCTGAGAAAGAGATCATCTCTCTCAGAAATCAATTGTCTGAACACAATGCTTTAAAATCAGAAAACCTCAAGCTCTCTCAGGAGTTAGAGAACCATAGGGAACAGATAGCTTCACTGAAGAGTGAACTCTCTGAGGCCAAGAAGCTTGAAGAATCTCTCAATGGGAGAAGCATCAAGCTGATGGACATCACAAGCACAGTGAACTCAAGATTCAACAGTACACTGGGCTTGGGTGCCTCATCCAGCCAACCTATTGTTCTAACAACCCCTATCAAGTTCATTTCTGACAAGGGAAAGGGAGTTGTAGAGGTTGCCAGGAAGAATTCTGATCTGCCTCAGAAAACTAAAGTCCAGCACAAATCGTCGAACGGAGATCGACGATCGCCGAATGAAGATCGACGATCGCCGAACGCAGCTCGACGATCTCAGGACAAATCGTCGAACGCTGATCGACGATCTAAGCCACGACCGTCGAACGCTGCTCGACGATCCCATATACCTGACCTCAGCCATAGTCGACCGTCGAATGGAGCTCGACGATCTGACCCAAGATCGTCGAACTCAGCTCCGAGATCGTCGAACAGAGGTCAGAGCAGTGGAAAAATTTTCAAGGGCAAGTCAAAATTGAATCCTGAGGGTTCTTCATCCCAAACATTTAACCCTTATACTGAATGGATTTTACCTCCAAGGAGATATCATCCTGAAGGATATAAGAGTCAGCCAGGGATGTCTTTCATTTCTGAATTTAAAGGTTATCAACCTAGGCCCAAGGTAAACTGGGTCAAAAACAAGTGAATTGCTTTATGTGCAGGTGAAGACCTATCCAACATCTAACCAGCAATGGTATTTGGATAGTGGGTGCTCTAAGCACATGACAGGGAACAAGGACAACCTCAATTCCTTTAAAGCCAAGCTTGGACCCAAAGTCATCTTTGGTGACTCCAATTTTGGGCAAACTAAAGGATATGGAGCAGTCCAGATTGGTTCTGTAACCTTCAAGAAGGTAGCATATGTGGAAGGACTGAAGCACAACCTAATCAGCATCAGTCAGCTATGCGATGAAGGCTACCAGGTGACCTTCAGCAAAACTCTATGCAAGATCAAGTCAGAGGACAACACCACTGTGTTGACAGGTAAAAGGAAAGGTAACATCTACCTTGTAGATTTTCTTTCAACTTCTATAGATATCTGCTTATTCAATTCAGTTTATAGACCAAATGTTTTATGGCATAAGAGACTAGGACACCTAAACCTTAGAACTATTGCTAGGCTCTCCAAGGACAATCTTGTTAGAGGACTACCTTCTGGCCCCTACAAGAAGGAAGGACTCTGCAAGGCTTGTCAATTAGGCAAGCAAACTAAAAACAGTTTTAAGTCACTTAATAAGAGTGATTCACCTAGGATATTGTATCTGTTACACATGGATCTATTTGGACCCATCACAGTACAAAGCCTAGGAGGGAAATCCTACACTTTGGTGATTGTAGATGACTTCTCTAGATTCACTTGGGTGTTCTTTCTAAGGAAGAAGTCTGATAACTTTAAGTGTCTGACAGAGTTTCTCAAATGTGTAAAGATTGAGTTCAATACTCACATTGCCCTGATCAGAAGTGACCATGGGACAGAGTTTGATTCTCTTCTTATGCAAGAGTTCTGTCAGAGTGAAGGGATCAGGCATACTTTCTCAGCTCCTAGAACTCCTCAACAAAATGGGGTAGCTGAAAGGAAAAATAGAACCCTTATTGAATCTGCCACTACATTGTTGTCAGATGCTCATCTACCTCTATCCTTTGGGCAGAGGCAGTGAACACCTCCAACTATGTGCTGAACAGAAGCCTGATACATAAACTGAAGGGAAAGACTCCCTATGAATTACTCAAAGGGAAGAAACCTAAAGTTGACTATTTCAAAATTTTTGGTTGCATTTGTTATATTCACAATAATGATAAGAAACATCTAGCAAAATTTCAAGCCAAAGCTGATGAAGGAGTGTTTCTGGGATACTCCATGATCAGCAAGGCCTATAGGGTTTATAATAAATCATCATTAAAAATTGAGGAATCTGTTCATGTTTCTTTTGATGAAACTAACATGTCTTTCAAGGAGAAGATTTCTTCTACCATAGAACCTGTGCAGGAACACTCTCTAGTTGAGGATATGAACAAGCTACAGGTTGCTCAAGAAGATGAAAGCAGTGAAGATGAAAGCAATGCTCAACATATTGAAGCACAACCTGAAGAGCCAGTTGTTGTACCACAAGAGGAAACAACAACACAGGTTGGTGAACAATCAACACCCCCTGTTGATTTAGTAACATCAAGAGACCATCCAATTACCCAAATAATTGGAGAAATCTCAGCTGGTGTGCAAACCAGAAATCAGGTCAACCAAAACCTGTTGCACACCTGCTTCCTTTCTCAAATTAAACCTAAGTCCATTCAAGATGCAGAGCAAGATCCACACTGGATCATTGCCATGCAAGAAGAGCTGCATCAATTTGAGAGGAACAAAGTATGGGAACTAGTGCCAAAGCCTAAGGATCATTCCATTGTTGGAACAAAATGGGTATTCAGAAACAAACTGGATGATCAAGGAGTAATAATAAGGAACAAGGCAAGGCTAGTTGCCCAAGGATATTCTCAAGAAGAAGGAATTGACTACGACCAGACCTTTGCACCTGTTGCAAGACTAGAAGCCATCAGGATATTCTTAGCTTATGCAGCTCACAAAGGCTTCAAGGTTTATCAGATGGATGTCAAGAGTGCCTTCTTAAATGGAGACATCAAAGAGGAAGTCTATGTCAGACAACCTCCAGGTTTTATCTCTCCAACTCATCCTGATTTTGTTTTTAGATTAAATAAAGCATTATATGGTCTCAAGCAAGCTCCCAGAGCATGGTATGAGACCCTAGCATGCTTTCTCCTGGAAAATGGTTTTATAAGGGGTAGAGTAGACCAAACTCTTTTCATTAGAACCCATAAGTCCCATACCCTACTAGTACAAATTTATGTAGACGATATCATTTTTGGTTCTACTGACTCAAAACTATGCAGAAGGTTTTCCAACCTAATGCATTCTAAATTTGAGATGAGTAGCATGGGTGAGCTATCCTTCTTCCTAGGATTGCAAGTCAAACAACATGCTGAGGGCATCTTTATTTCTCAAACCAAATATGCTAATGAGCTGGTTAAGAAATATGGGATGTCTGAGGCATCTTGTATGAAAACACCCATGCCTACCAATGCTGTATTGGATGCTGATGAACATGGGAAACCTGTTGATCAGACAACATATAGGGCAATGATTGGCTCTTTACTGTATCTTACAGCTAGTAGACCAGATATAATGTTTGCTACATGTATATGTGCCAGATTCCAAGTTAGCCCTAGAGAGTCACACCTCACATTAGTAAAGAGGATTCTCAGGTATGTTAAAAGTTGTCCAAATCTAGGACTCTGGTATCCAAAAGATTCAGCATTTGAGTTAACTGGATTCTCTGATGCTGATTATGCTGGATGCAGAATTGACAGGAAAAGCACCAGTGGAACTTGTCAGTTCCTTGGTGATAGACTTGTCTCCTGGTTTTGCAAGAAACAAACATCTGTGTCAACTTCAACTGCTGAAGCTGAATATATGGCTGCAGGCAGTTGTTGTTCACAAATATTGTGGATTCAAAATCAACTCCTAGACTATGGTTACAACTTAGAGAAGTCAAAAATATTTTGTGACAATACAAGTGCTATCTCCATAGCTCAAAATCCAGTCCTCCATAGTAGGACAAAACATATAGAGATTAGGCATCACTTCTTAAGGGATAATGTTGAAAAGAATAAAATTGAACTGCAATATATCCCAACTGATTTACAAAGGGGAGATATTTTCACCAAACCTTTGGATGAAAAGAAACATACCTTCTTCCTAAATCAGTTAGGAATGATAGATGGAGGAAGTCTTAAATAAAACCCAAGATTTTGAAAGCTAAAAATTGACCAAGACTAGGCAAAATTTCTGTTTTTCCTTAGAGTCTAGAATTCTCTGATCTCTGAACTGCGCTCGACGATTTCCCCAAAGATCGCCGAACGGAGTTCGACGATTTTCTGAATCGTCGAACTGAGTTCAGCGCTCCTTTGATAGTATAGATTCTCTCTTCTGGTCAACGATCGTCGAACGGCGCTCGACGATTTTGTTCCCTGAACGATCGTCGAACGGAGCTCGACGCCTTTCCAGATCGTCGAACGGAGATCGACGATTTTGGAGTCTCTTCAGATTCCTTTAGAAGCCTCGATCGTCGAACTGAGTTCAACGATCTTTCCTTTTCTGCGTCGAACCCTAATATAAAACTCTTTTTTCGTCGTCGTTCTCTCTTGCGCTTTCAATTTCTCTGCAAACTTTTCTTCCCTCCAAGCAGTTCTACTCTTGGTCGTTTTGTCTGTTGATTTTTTGCAGGTACCATGGCCGTTTCTGTTGCTGTGCTCGCTGCCATGAAATTTGATGCCGGCTTTGACATCGATTTCGATTCCTTCAACACAACAGATCAAATCTTCCAAGATATTCTCACCTTATTCAAAGATCAGCAATTAACTGCCTTGATGTCAACCAGAATCAAACTTGCCTCAGATGAGATTAAAGAATGGGTTTACACTGCCCACAACCTTGACACAAACACCATAGTTGGCTCCATTGGTGGCACCCAGGTACCTCTGACTCCAGCAGTATTGACAGAAGTTTTTGGCTTCAGGAATGGTGAAGACTCTGCTGACCTTTCTGGAGAAGAGTTTGCTGATGTTCTTGCCAGGATGGGTCATCCTGAGGGGAACCCTAGCAAACTGTTTAAGAGAAACCTGTCTGTGGAATACAGGTTTTTGGCTGATGTAGTAGGCAAGGTCCTTTTGGCCAAGCATTCTGCTCATGATACAATCTCCAGATATCAGCTCTGCCTTATGGGAGCTCTGGTAGATAGCAAAAGCCTGAACTGGGGAGAAGTATTCTTTGATTTGTTGAAGAAAAAGATCAACAAAACTTTTGTGAATTATGGAAGAATTCTGGGAATCTTCCTCCAGGCTAAGTGCCCTGCCCTGCTAGTCTCCTCTGGAGTGCACATCAATGCCTCCAAGAGACTCACCTGTGCCCTTTTTGGGAAATGGGACAGGCAAATCTCCAAGCCCAGCAGGCCCTCCTCTTCTGGCCCTTCAGGCACCAGGACTCTAAGAGTCACTCCACCCCAGGCCTCTGCCCCTGCAGAGGACCTGCCTGCTAGTGCTGCTGCTTCTCCTCCTCCAAGCTCAACCCTACCTCCAGCTCCATCCACTTCTCCAGCCACCTCCACAATTACCATCTCCAGCCCATCTCCAACTTCTATTCCATCTCGAGCCACAATTTCCTCTCCACCATATTCTTGATCAACCCACCTTCACTCCCTCCATTTCCATCCCTCTATCCTCCATATCTACCATACCCTCTCCTGAGCCATCCCTTCCACCCTTTATCCCTCCTCCTCCAGCTCCCTCAGCCATCCCTGTACCCTCTACCTCTGCTCCCCTTGAGCATGTAGATCTCCCAGCCCTTGCTGATCAGTTGTATGAGCTCCTTGCACCTAGGCTCTCCCTTCTCATGGAGGCCTCCTTAGCTCCTCTGCAACAATCAGTGGCAGCTCTCTCTGCCAGGCTGTCCTCCTTCCTTACCCCTATAGCAGCACCCCCAGCAGTGTGCCTTGATGCACAGGTTTCTGCATCCAGGCAGGGGGAGATGCCTTATGAAGCCAGCTTCCATGCTGCTGTTGCTGCTGCTGCTCCTCCTGCTGTTGTCTCTCATGCTGCTGCTTCTGCTTCTGCTACTGCTGCCATTCCAGTACTTGCAATAGACCTAAGGTCTTTGCTGTCTACTTTTGATACTGCTTACTTCAGCTGCCTTCCAGAAGTCTATGCTGTCCAGCCCCCAGAGGTTCCTGCTGCCCAGTCAGAAGATTTGTCCAGGGCTCTAGTGCCCTTCTCCTGCTGTGACCCCAGAATCATCTCTGATTTTATTCAGTCAGTGACTGCTGCTTATGATGATGCTGCTGCTGCTGCTGCTGAAGACAATGCTGTGTCTACCTCTGGAATTGCTGTTGCTACTGAGGAAGAAATTATTTCAATTGCTGCTGTTGAGCCCTCATCCCAGGATGTTTTGATGACAGAGGCTATTGATGTTGAGCCTGCTGTAGATGTTGTTATTGTTGTCTCTGAACCTGCTGCTGCCAAAATTCCTGAAGTAATCTCTGTTGTAACATCTGCTGCTCCTGTATTTGTTGTAACATCTGCTGCTTCTGTATCTGTTACATCTGCTGTTTCTGTTGCCCCATCAGCTGCTGTGAAACTGAAAGAGGATTTGATGAAAAAGCTTGATGCTTTATATGATGCACAAAGTTCTGAATCTGAGGATTATAATACTGCTTCTGATGACTCATCTGCCACAATTGCAAGGAAAAGAAAGGCAAGAAGTAAGGCCTTGAAGAGAGTTCCTCCTGCCAAAGTCAGAGATGATAATGATGTTCCATATTATATTCTGCACAATTGCCCAATCTCTGAGCATTGGATGCAATTCTCCAGGAACCAGTTAAAGGCAATGAAGAAGAAGAGGAAGTTTGATAAAGATTCTTCTCAGTCCAAGCACCCTCATCCTCCTCCACCACCTCCACCTGATGCAGGTGCAGGTGGCAGCTCTGCAAGATCAGGCCCTGCTAGAAGCCAGGCTCCCTACCAGCCTCATGCAAGAACATATCAAAGGGAAAGCCAATCTAGGGGGTCCTACTCTAGAAGGGGAGGATATAGGGGAAACCAAAGAGAAACTCAGGTTTACTCCAAAGGACACTCCAGGCAGCATCCTTATTCCAGGGGTGGACATGTCTCTTCTGATACATCTTCATGTCCATTCCCTTATAATCTTAGAGATACAGTGACTGCCAGGACCCCTCAAGCAACTACTTCCAACAGGTATGAGCCACCTGTTCCATTTGAGGATCCTGAGAAAAATCCTATGGCTTGGACTGCAAGGATGAAAGAACTGGCTGCTTTGGATCAGATAAAGAAAGCAAAAGAACAAGGGCTAGACACCTCCAACATATCCACCATGTCAGAGCAAAGGCAAAAAGAGTTAGAAAGATATGCCTCCAGTAAGTTTTTTGATGCAGATAGGTACATGGAGTTGCATCCAGCTGCAGTGGTTCCCAGGGCTTCAAAGCAAATCTATTTGGGTGCAGCTGATGATACAAGATCCAACAAGGAAGCATTAAATCCTAATAGGGAAATTAAAATGGTTAAAGGCAAAGAAAAGGAATAACTCTGTAAGGTGACAACTTTTGGTTCTTCTAAACTGCCTTCTGGATATCATATATATCTCTGTGATGGTTCTGTAATGTCTAGCTTTTGTTGTTTCTATGTTTTTCTGATTGTATGATGATTGTTTATTTTTCCTATGTCTGTAAATAGTTTTCCTAACCCAAATAGGGGGAGATTGTTGGAACACCCTATTACTAATTTGGGTCAGGATCACTATGTCTCTAGGAATTTATGCTTTGACCTTCTGTATAGATAATAGGTCAATTAGAATTGAGTCTAAGGGATCAGGAGTCTAGGTTTGGTAGCTGCCCTGAAGACCCAAGTTTTTCTGGAGACTAAGTCCAAATCGTCGAGCTCAGCACGACGTTTCGTCGAACTCCGGTCGACGATCGTCTAGCTCAACTTTGGCAGATCGTTGAGCTTCATTCGACGATCGCTGAGCTCAAGCCTCATAAATATCGTCGAGCTCTGGTCGACGATCGCTGAGCTCAACTTCTCAATATCGTCGAGCTCCATTCGACGATCGCTGAGCTCAGGTCGACGATTTTGGCTCTGCACTGGATCCTTATCTCTGAGCTCAGTTTGACGATCTTTGAGCTCAGATCGACGATTTCTTTGCTGATTGGACTTTCCAGTTCGCTGAGCTCAGCTCGACGATAGCAGAGCTCAGTTCGACGATTTCAGTTATCTTTCAGAATTCTAATTCAAAATCAGATAGAAGTTATTCTGCATTTAAGATAGAAGATCTGCCAGCCGTTTTCATTTACTTCTGGAGCAAGTTTCAAGGGATTTTCTAAGGAACAAATCAGTGGACTTTCCTTCAGAATATATTATACAATTAAGGCTATAATTATTTCAGACCAACGGCTATCTTTGACAGAGCAATTTTCCTATTGAGATTCAGAGAATAAAAGACAGAATGTTTTTGAATCAAAAGAGAAGACAGACAAGAACAAGAGAATAGAGAAAGACAAGTAGAGGACACCTCTCTATACACAGAGACTCTCTCAATCTTCTGTCAACAAGAATTCAGAAGAACACTCATCAAAAAGAGATCAAGCTTTCAAACATTCTTCAGATCTCTTCAGCTCTCAAGTGTTCAAGGCCAACATCATCTCAAGACTCCAGACACTCAACATTTCAGCTTGCTGAAATCATCATCTGCTGGAGATCTATTTTTGAAGGCCTATCACCCTCAGCAAAGCTCATCTTCCTGAAGACTTTAAGGACTCGGGGGGAGCTTTGAAATCAATCCACATAGTCTTCTCAGTTGCTTGAGAAAGAGAAGACTGCCATAACTCTCTCACCCCCCAATCTGTAAAGGGTTTTTCAAACTCCCTTCAAAAGTTTGAATCTGGTTTTTGAGCACCTTGTCAAAAGCTCATTGGTGGCAAGACACCTGATCAAAAAATCTGTTTTGGTTTTTGAGCACCTTATCAAAAGCTCATTGGTGCCCAGGACACCTGATCAACTCATCCTGCAGTGGATTCCTACCTAGGGTGGTAGAAGAGTGGATGTACCCAAGTTGGGGAACCACTATATTTCCTTGTGTCATCTGGTTCTGCATGTCTTCTTTTTGTTTCTGGCCTAGATTCTCTTGTGCTTAATATCTGCATAGCTTAGTTTTATTTCAGCTTCCCTGCTTACACTCATTACAACAATTGTTGTAAAGCTTTGCAAAAAAAAAGTTTCTTTGTGTTTTCAAAAAGCACCATATACTCTATTCACCCCCCCCCCCTCTAGAGTATATCAGATCTAGTTTCCCCTTTCACCATGGCTTACCACGCCAGTACTTCCTGCTACTTCCCTTCACAGGTCCACCCATGAACATCAAGCATTACAAAGGGTATTTCCTGGACCTCCAATCCAGTACTTCCTGCTACTTCCTTTCGCAGGTACAACTCAATAACACAGGCATCACAAGCATCACAAGGGTATTTTCCTGGACTACCACTCTAGTACTTTCTGCTACTGCCTTTTACAGGGTTAACCGATCGACTCCTAAACTACATGTTTATCACGGGGTCTTCTCTGGTGCGTATGCAACATCACCAATCCAAACCAACCTGTTCAGATGGGCTTCACACAGAATACCTATTCCGTACTCCATTTCTGGATCTATATGCCAAATGATTGGGGATTACATGAATCAACCCAAAAGACTCCCATAATCAGCCACCCTATGGTGGGGTAATCATATGCGCATGTCAAAAAGGAAGCCTTCACATGGCTAGGAAGAAAGGTCGTTACCCTTGAATACCGCTTCGGTGCCATGAGCTCCTAGCTGGCTAGAAAGAACTGCAACAGCTTTTCCTCCGCAAAGATGGCCTCGGATCTCATCTTGACACTCTCAAGCTCCACCAGCGATCAGTCCCACTTCCTCCTCCTCCTTCTTCCTCTCCCTTTCTCTCTCTAACTTGTTGAAAGATAAAGGCAATAATAAAATGAGACTTCTTTCTCAGTTTTCGGCCTAAAAGAAACAGGGATGACTCTCAGCTGAATGGTTGTTTGATGCTCGCGGATCAAGCTTGCGATGTGGCAGTGCAAATAGGAAGTCCGAAATTCTGCTTAACTGCATCTATATTGCCGATATCTGAATTTGACGTGATATTTGGTATGGTTTGGCTCGTAGAGCAGCATGCCTTGATTGATTGTAATGCCAAAGAGATCACGTTGGGCCAGAATACCGAGCAAGAGACTAAGTTCGCGGGTATGCGAGGAGTGGGCGGGACATTGATGTCTGCACTCCAAGTAGTCAAAGTTGTTCGGAAGGGCGCGGAGTTATACTTCACGCTAATTCAGGCTGTGGAGCCTAAGTCTAGTGTGTGCAATGTTCTGATTGTATCGGAGTTTGTAGATGTGTTTCCCAAGGATCTCCCTGGGCTACCACCCCAGCGTGAGATTGACTCCACGATTGAGTTGGTGCCAGGTGCAAAACCTGTGGCCCGCTGGCCATATCGCGTCGCACCAAAGGAAATGGCGGAGTTGAAATGGGTAGGGTCGTTATAATTTGTTCAGCTGAATGCTGACCGTTGTCTCTGTTTTCCACCATTGGGTGGTTGTACCTGTGCATGTGTTGGAGAGCCGAGCAGGACACATAAGTGCTGAAGTCCCAGCTGCATTTGATGATGTTGGTGCTAGCCCTCGAAGGCTAAACTTATAAATGTTGTGTTTTATTTATACGTGGTCGGCCTGCGCACCAATGTTGAGTCCACTGTTGTAAAATCCCTATAAGGCCATAAGGCCAACTGTTTGTATTTATAAAACATTCCTATGTTATATATAAATAAGGAGCTTTTATATGTTGTACATTCAGGTATGGAGTTCAAGTTTAGTGTTTAGGCTTCCGCTAGAATGCAATGTGTTAGGGTGCGTTGCGTTACTCTGGTATCATACCGTAACTTCACCACCTGTTTTGTGGTATATATTGTGGGGCTCCAGCCGGACCTTCTAGTATATACTATATAAACAGATGGGGTTGTTACATCTAAACCTAAGACTATTCTCCCCATAATAGATACCTTCTCAAGAACTCCTGGAAGTGGTCTTGGTTATTGAAAGATAATCCTATGGGTAGATGAACATCTAAAGTGAGGGTGAACAGGTGACTTTTTTAAATACTTTTGTTGTTCTTAATCACTTAATTATTTCAGCAGTTATAGAAACCCAGATCACAACATAATCAAAAGCAATCCACAGCACACAACACATAAAGAATTTATAGTGGTTCCCCTATCTAGGGTACATCCACTTTCCCCCTTCTTCCTTACTAGCATTATGCTAGATAAGATTATAGCTCGTCCTCTTTAACTCAGATCCAAGGATCCTACAGTCTCAGTTTCTATTAAGAAACCTACACTTAGACCAACAGACCCTACCTTAGAGATTCTCCCAATCTCCTACCTCAGGTCGCTCAAGAACCCTACCCCAGCCATTATATATTAGGCTTACGACTTAGTGATTCACCCAAAACCACCTACCTCAGGTCCCTCAATAATCCTACCTCATCCCTTATTAATTAGGCTTACAACTCAGGGATAATATCTCCTACACACTCAGTTCTCAAGGAGATCTTACAAAAATAAAGAGGTAAAAATATAACCAATAATCTTCAGAAAACAAAATTTCTATAATCTGACTTATCCGTTAGCATAGATTCTTCAAATCAGCAACAATAGATTTCTTCCTGATAAATAGATTTGTTGAAAAGTTGCTTCTCTGTATCTATAATGTTCTTGAAGTTTATCGGCTTGATCTGCTTGAAGAGATTATAGATCAGATCCACCTTAATCCTCAGATCAACTTGGTGAAAGGATCTAGAGATTTTCTTGAAGACCTTCATCTTCTTCCTCCACCTTTAGATTGGAATAAGACTGAGAATTTCTGTTTGCTTGATTGATTATGTCTCTTGTCTGTTAGTGTAGACTACCCCTCTATTTATAGCCTTCATGGATAGGTGGTTACTGAATGATGACATCAACATCTGACATCATATTTCAAATCCTCCCTCAGACTGTTTCTGTTGAAATATCATATTCATGTACCTGATGTGACAGTTCTGACCCATCCTGGCACTTTTGTGTTGACTCTGCATATTTTCTGAAATATAAGTGTGGATATGTCTAAAGTGTATCGACACTTGTGTCGAGACATCTTAGCAGTCTCGACAAAACTCTACTTGGAAGAATTTTCATTTGTAACTTGAAAGTGTCGAGACAGTTGACTTGTCTCAACACAAGCATTGTATGTGTCGGCATCTTTTAATTCTGCCTTGTGTCAAGACTGTTGGATTGTCTCGACACAACTGTCTGTCTGATGTCGAGAAGTCTGTGGTTTAAGTCTTCATTATGTCGAGACAGTTGATTTGTCTCTACACAATTTTACTTAGTAAAATGTCCTTTCTTCTTTGTGTCGAGACAGTTGTATTGTATCGACACAACTGCTTTAAGCTTTGTAGTGCCATGCAAGCTGACATAGTCTTCAGGGTGTCGAGACAACAAACTTGTCTCGACACAGCTGTCTTGAATCTTCTCTGTGTCGAGATAACTGACCTGTCTAGACACACCATCTACAAAGATGTCGACACAGTTGAAGTGTGTCGATACTTTTGTACTTAGCCAATTTTCTTCACTACAAGTTGTTGAATGTAGACTGTGCTGACTTCACTCAGCACTTTGCTGACTTCACTCGACGCTTTTGATACTTAGACAATTTTCCTTCAAAATCTAGTTAGCTTCTTGTGTACACCTATCCAATCAATATGAAATAGATAAACTGCAAACATAAACTTAAATATACATCAAATATAATTATGTGTATATCATTGAGTTGAAAGGGCTTCTTCAAATCAAATACAATATGTCCAATTTACCCAACAATCTCCCCCTATTTGGAGAAGTCATAACCCTAATTCAATGATATACAACATGATACCCAAATATGATGATAAAGTGATAAATTCAACAGTGTTAAACAATATATGAAGTGACACAATTGATAACACATATATAGAACAAAGTACAACCAAAATTTTCATTATAAATTTGTTCAAGGATTATATCTGTTTGAATTGTTACACTGATCTAAAAGTAAAGTTACATAATGCCTAGGAAACATATTCTAAGAATCCTCTGGTTCTTTCATGACTATGCCTTTTCCAGATTATATCTTTGCTTTTACTTCAGGCACCTAGTCATCTGCTACCTTTTTACCTTTGTCAATCTTAGATTTGGTGACATGTTCTGCCTTTAGCCTTTATCTTTCAAAATAATGATAAGTCTTGGGAAAATACTTGTTGTGCTCAACTGAATTAGCAGGAATTTTCCTTGCCTTCAGATCATGTCTAAATTTTTGTATGACTTACTGTTGCTTTAAATGCTTAGCCCATTCTTGCTCTTGTTACCATTTACCCATATATGTAGCATTAGTATTAATTACTTTCCATGCAGTGAGGATTATTGATCTGGAGGTTGGGCTCCACTATTCAAAGTCTGGTCTAGCTTTAGCTTATTCCTTAAACCTTTTCTTTGACAGATGAGCTTCTTTCTCTTTCAGCAAGTCAGAAGCAGACATCTCCACCTCTTCATATATAATATTTTGAACTTGTGGTGGAGGACTGTACATGGTTTGGACAGCAGCTTGGATAGCCTCAAATGGAACTTGTGCTGCAGGATTGTACATGGACTGTCCAGGAGCATGAGTTGCATCAAATTAAGCTGGTTAACAACCAGACTCAGCAGTTTGATCTCCATTATACCATAGAGGAGGATGTCCTAAAGTGTCTCTAATGTTGTTTGATATCCGTGTAGCATGCTCAGAACTGGACCTTATCATTACCTTCTCCCCCTTTATGACTTCTCTTTCTACCTAATCTCTCAGATCATTCTTGTGAAACCTTACTTATTCATCTAGATAATTAACTCCTGATGTTAAAGAATTCTTGATTTTAGGTAAATGTTCATCTAATAGTTTGTCAGATGCTTGTATATCTTTAAGTAAGGAGGCTTAATGAGTTGCTAATTGAGTATCCATTTCTTTTGTAGAAGCAGTTATCTTACTTTCTAGAGTAGTAGTGTGCTCAGTTAGCTTGATCAATGTTTCAGTATGCATGACAGTCATGTTTTCATCCAATATTTTTTGATTCTCAAGAACATATCTTTCTTTGGCAATCATTTCATCTTCAGTCTTCTTAGCTTCTTGTTGCTGCTTGGAAATATAAACTACAACATTTGCTCCCTTCTGGAAGAAATCATTCATGGTTGTTCTCAGTAGATTTTCATCAAATCTAATGGACTTAATGTCTTGAGTCAGTCAAAATTGCAAGTCCATATTCCTTTCATCTACATATTGCTCAAGTTTAGTTCTCTACTGATCTAACATAATCTGCATTTGAACTAGCAGTAAACTTGAGTCTACTGGAGGAGAAGATGCTGGTCCAGATTGTTTAATCTTCTTATAGCTTTTACACTTATTTTTCAGTTCAGATAGTTTTCTTTTCTCAAAAGAGTGGCTTCATCTTTCTCAATGTCAGAAGTACTTACCACCTCAACAGATTTTCGTTGTTCACCACCTTCAGCACTTGGGGCTAGATCTGGTAACTCCCCCTCAACCATTGCTCCTTCTTCATTAATAATGATATTTTCTAAGTTAGCATCTTCTTGCTGAATTTCAGCAGCTGGAACTTGATTCTGTGGAGTTTTAGCTATCTCCCCCTAGATGTTAGTTTCCTTAAATAAAAGATTTTCTTCAACTGTCTCCTTAAAGGCAGGATCTTTATATTCTTTGTCAGAAATCTGCACATCTTGTGCATGAGTCTCAGCTCCCCCCCCAATTGTATTCTGAATTATTTCTTCTTTAGTCTCTTTGTGGAATTCATCCTCCATCACTCTCTCAGGTATTTCCTTTTCAGGAACCTTTGACTGTTCCAGCTCTTATACAACTTCCATAATTATGTTATCTATTGTATCCATGTCAGTTTCAAGTAGATCATTGAGGTTCTCCCCCACTATTTGATCTTTCTCTGGAATATTCTCCCTATCCACCTGATCACCAATTCTAGGTGAGGTCCTTGGAGAATTGTCAAATATTGTATTATCTTGTTTCTCTTCAGATTCACTGGAAGAAATTTCATCCACAACTACAATTTTCTTTCTCTTCTCCTTATTATCAGGTTCTGAGGTTTCCTTAGTCAAAACTCCGTTCCATCTAGATAGAATCCTCATATCCATCCTTCTCATGTGGTTGATTTTTGATCCAAGCTTAAGATTTAGATTGTCTGGTATGACCTGGACTAGGTATAGACTTAGAATCCTAGCCATGTTGAGCTTCTTGATACTCTATGTTATCTTATCAAAGATAACTCTACTCCAGTCAGTCTTGAGTTTGAATATTACCCTTGTAATAGGCTCAAACATCTAAGCAGATATCCTGTCATGTGCTTCTATTTTACATAGCAGCACCTTCCCAATAATTTCTGATAGAAATTTTCCTTGGGAATTCATACCCTTCCTGTTCAGGGTGCTTCCAACCTTAGTGACTGAATCCAAGCGACACCATACCAATCCTTCAATAGTCTTGGTGGTGTCTACTTCATCTTCTTGCTCGATTCTTGGTCTCAGTAACACCTTCGCCAGTTTCCTGGTTGTGACTTTCAACTTTGCTCCATTTACCTTTGACTTTATCTTCGTCTAACTTGAATATAGTGTTGCATTAAAGAAGAATTCCAATACTTCTCTCTTCCAGATGCTTGTTGTTTTAGAAAGCAGATAGTCTAGTCCTGCTTCTTTGATTAAGTCAATGACATTTTTTTCTTTTTTCGTTGTTGAAGCCAAAAACTGGCCTCAACGAGAGTTCGGACCTTGTGGTGTAGCTAACAGCAACTTCTCCCAAACCTTGACCCCTAACTAGTGACGAAGCACCTAGAATTGACCCTAAACCTTAGCTAGGAGGTCCCTCCTCTAACCCGAAATATCTCTGAGCGCTTCCCCTCCAAAGCCAATTGCTGGGATAGGAGTTCCTCAGAAAGCACTAGAAGGAAAATGAGAGAATATGAAAAAACCTACCTTCTAAAGAACTCTATGAGTCTATTTATCGATTTTCAGTATCCAGTCTGCAAAAATCGTAATTCCCCTACTCTAAAATTACTAAAATACCATGGGCTGGTCTGCCAACAGCCAAAATCCATTGTTCTGAGGAGCTAAATGCGAACCTAGGGGCATCCAGGTAATTTCACCCCTGGATCCCACCTAGCGAAAGCCGTTCCGCTGATCTCTATGGACCCCCTGCTTGCCTCGAGTATGAGACTTCCCACCTACCCCGGGTGTGAACCAAAAGACTAATGGGGCATTGAGTGGAGAAGCATCATTGAATGCCGAGGGCTGATGGGCTCCTGCCGACCCGAGGCACAAGCCCTTTCGCCTGCCATGGGCGGGAACCTAAAGACTGAAGGGGCGTTGAGTGGAGAATCATCACTCAATGCTAAGGGTTGGAGGGATCCCGCCGACCTGAGACGCAAGCCCTTTCTCCTACCCTAGGCGGGAACCTTCTCGCCTACTTACTTATCTGATCCAGTTTCAGCCCAAAGCTATCCTAAGACTTGCCTAATCCGGGTACATGGGGCATCTTGGTCCCACCCAGCGAATATGGGGTTGTACACAATCCCCGCTCTTTGTGAGCTAGCCTTGCGCTCGGAAAGACACATCCAACCCCAGATATTCGTTGGACTCTTGCTGACCTGGAAGGCAATCTTTGGTTGGCCCTACCTTGGCCCAGTATATGTATGCCACCAGGCCAGTTCTCAGGCCACCGTTGTTGTCGTCATCTTGCACTTTAGCTCTGCTAGTTTGTCCAGATGTATGACAAGCGTAGCGAGAAGCCACTGTCAAAATAATTCCAAGCCTGTCTCACCGCGGCTGAGGCGAGAGCTCGTTCCAACTGCATCGGGGTGGCCCCCTGGCTCATGCGCGAGAAGTCGGCCAGCACGCCTTCCCGATCAAAGAAGAGGAAAGCTAAGTCAGTCAGGCGAGACCACTCAAAGAAAGCTCTTTGTTCGTCTTCCTCGACCCCTAATCGCGCCGAGAATCCCTCCCCCCTGCTGGAGGTATTCATTTCGCCTCACTTTTTGTTGTAATTCTTCTGTGTTGCGTTTGACATGCTTCCCTTCTCACTGACAGGCTCTAGAAACTATTGTCAAGAAACCTCTGACAGGTACTGAGTCGATTCACCCCTTGGCGAGAACCTACAGCTAGTCCCTGGCGCCATCCCCCTGACCACCCAAGTCCAGCCCGTAACCCATCATGGTAACCCAGCCTGTCGTTCATCTTGTGTGGCTCACTTTCATTTCACTGACCCGTTTTCATGCAGCGCCTGCTACCGACAGCTCAAGGCTCACCCACTAGAGCCCCCAGATTCCCGTGTTCTTCCCCAACGATCCCTTTTATGTAGAAATCGACCCCCCCCCTCTCGCCTGGGTGGGTTACAACTGCACCAAATGTACCTGCGCCAGAGTCTCGACCGCTGGAGGAAGAATACACTGCTGCCCTCCAGTTGGCCGTAAGCAATACCCTGGAGCCCGCGAGGCACCTCCCGGGTTGGGGCAAACCCATACATCTACTCTTTGGCAAATGCGCGGAAGGGCAGTCAGGCCCTTCCTGTCAATCTACTGTCGAGAGCCCACCACCAATTATAGGTAAGCAGCCCTTGCCCAGTGGTTTCTCCCTTGCTTGACTTTGAATAAATTTTTTTCTTTCTAGATCCGACGGCTACAGAGACGGAAGTGAATGAAAAAGAGGAGGCAATCTAGCCCTTGCCCTATCACAGCGATATGGAGGAATATCTAGATGCCGACAAGAATAGCAGAACCTGACAAAAGCGGATAACTAAAGTCCTGACGAAGCTCGTCGCGATGCGCCAAGCCAACTTGCTGGCATTGATGAGACTTGAAATGTCAGTCGAGCGGTGGATGTCGGTGATCGAGCGGGACTATACTCACCTTCTCGGTGAACGAGAGTGCCAGGTCGAATGAGAGGAGACATCCCCTGGATGGCACATTGCGCGAGTATGAGATCAGCTGCGCTTGTCCAACCAAGGTCTAACTGCCCTGACTGCCTACTACTACCCACGGGTGTCCCCGAGATCGAGAAGGTGAGGACGGGGTCAATGGCGCTGGAAGCAGTATTGAACCATGCAGGGTCTCGCGTTGCTTATCCCCAACCTCTCAGCCAACCCTTCCCTCGCTATACCCCCCAAACATTTGCTTATTATTGTTAATTGTTATTGTTTTAGGGCTCTCGCCCGGCGAGACCCCCTTGACACTTATTTATATGTTCTATTCTATCTATCCTGCCGAGTGCTTAGTTTTCGCACCTTTTTATGTTTCGTTTATGTATGCTGCCTTGCTATTACCCGGGCTGCTCTCGGAAGATCTTCGTCATTTACAGGTATGAGAGATGTCAGTGAGGTGGGGTGGAATGTGAAGAGTCAACTATCCAAATCTAACAACCTCCGCCCCAGAAGATCCCTAATGATTACTTCGCTTTCTATAAATAGGCAAGTCCACCAACCGCATTTACTCCTTCCTGATTTTGCAGCTTCGTCTTCCTCTACACCCTGCTAGCGCTGCCCTCTGCAACTCAGAGCCTCTCGCCTAATGACACTTCATCTTCCCTCCTTTCATCAAGATGCTTGGCGAGACAGAGGTCCGCTCAAAATGCGCACAAATCTTCTTGGATCACAACTTCCCACCCTGCCGACTGACGTTGGCGAAATACCTCACGATAACCGAAAACTTCATCCCACCGGGTTTCATCGCACAAAACCCTGGGAATGATGACAGGGTCAACCTCGCGCTATAAGGGGAGTTCGCCATACCCTTAGAACACTTCGAGGTAGGTTTTCGCCTACCCCTCTGGCCGAAAGTGCACCAGGCCATTACGGGGTAGTGCCATCCCAGCTCAACCCCAACTCCGTCACCATATTGATAGCATTCGTCTGCTATATACGGGCGGAAATGATCGAGTTCAGCCTGTCAGTCTTCAAGAAGCTGTTCAACTTCCAGGCGAATGGGGGGGGGCAGTCTTCTTCTCTGGGAAATCGGTGAAGACTGGCGGTCTCGTCAACAATAACAACCGTTGGGCCCAGAAATTCTTCTTCATTTCTGGGCCTTTTGACAATATTCCCTTTGCGCTCGTTCAGTATGATGAGGTGACCTATAAGCCTCCCGCCCTTGGAGGGCTAGAGGGTTCCCTCGTCGAGTTCTTCGAGTCGAAAGCCTTCGAAGTCCAGTTCCTTCAGTGAGGCCTACACTCTCTTTAGCCAGTTCCTCCCGGAGAAGGTAACTTTTCGGCCTTCTTTCACAACCATTCGTCATAGATCTTGAATTTTTAATCATTAAGGCTTTCACAGGTGAACGGGAAATTACTCTCCACCAACCCTTCGATGAGGCCAGGGATTTTTCCAGCACCCTGGCACTCGCAAAATCTATCGCGCAAGCCTACCGAAAGGAGCTCGGCTCCTCATCCACGCCAAGTGGACGAAAGTGGAAGCACAACTCCCCTCCTCTGGCTACGTCCAAGAAAGTGTTGCGGATAAGGGAAAGTTCATCGTTGAGACCCCGGCTGAGATACTTCCCACTTCCGGCAAAGCAACTACCGCGGGGGAAGTTTCCGAGACCCCTGCCGAGGTCCCCGACAAGCCAGTGCCAAAAGGGCATCGGAACTTCGGCATTGGCGGGAAGTTCCTTGATGAAGAGGGTCAGCCCCTGCTCCGGTGGGACCTTGAAGCCAACTGGGTCTCAATATCCTCAGTTCTCCCCAACTAGGCGGAGCGAGACACGGCCACCGGCGAGGCCTTCGCGCTAGGCTTCGGGCTATACAACCGAAAGGATGTCCGCATGTAAGACCAGGAGCTCACCCAATATCTCGCCTACAACACCGCCAGAGCCCAGATGCAGGCATTTGTACTCGCACACAAGACTATGTGTCGCGGAAATACCCAGGAGTGCAACCTCATTGATGTGATCAAATCGAGGGAATTCGCTGTTGTCGAGACGGCCACCCTTATGGCCAAACTGGTGGCTTCCTAGAGGCTTCTTGCCATGCGTCCGGCGGCTGAGGTATGTAGACATTCAAAGGCCTTTCTCCTTACAACAATCCCACGCTAATTCTAACCCCAACATCTATGCAGGATTCCACCCAGGCCCAGGCTTTGCGGGCAAGGGTGGATAGCCTCGAATGCGAGAATAAGCTACTAAAGGCGGAGCTCGAGCTTGCGCGAGGGGCCAAGGCATCGGTCCTGCCCTCCTTGGATGAAAGGCTCAAAAGCCGTCACTTCTCGGAATATGAAATTGAAGAGATGATGCAGGAGAACACGCAAAAGGCTTGTGTAATGGTGATCAATGTGATGCGGGACTTGGGCTTCCTGAACGAAGGTTGCGAGACCCTCACCGCATGAGGGTTCCTGCCTTGGCTATTCGATCCCATCCCAAAACCTGCCGGGGAGGAAGCAACACAAGGCAGAGATGAGGCATTAGACCTTGGCCAGAGCGACGGGTCCGGCGGCGAGTCCTCCCGCGAGGCTTCCAGCAAGATCTCTAGCAGCTACTCTGATGATTCCACCTGAAAAAGCGTTCGCACTTTTGCTTTTAACTTGTCATTTTTCAATTCTTGAATTTGTAAGGGGTGAGATCCCCCGAGCCTAATTGTAACAACTTTTGTCATATATAAATGATCTTTCTGTCGAAATGTATATTGACTTTTATACTTTTTCCTATGTCTCGCATTCTATTATCTGCGCGCGAACCAGCACATTTGCGTAAGCCTTAGGCTCTTAGGTGATGGCCGCTACCCGTTCAAGCACTATACTAAGTAAATCCTACCGAGAGGGATACACCGAGGGCCCTGCCGAGATCCCTGTCGAGTGGGATATGTCGAGAGCCCTACCGAGTGGGATATGCCGAGATCCCTGCCGAGTGGGATATGCCGAGATCCCTGCCGAATGGGATATATCAAGAACCCTGCCGAGTGGGATATGCTTAGAGCCCTACCGAGATGGGTCTGGATTATCCCATCCCTACTTTGGACAGGTGTTGTCTATCTGGAAACTTATCAGCGAAGTGCTTCGTAATACTATCTTGAGTTTAACGGTCCTGTCATCTTGATGTGAGACTGGTCAGTGGGTCCACTTGGGGCCACTCAAATTAAGGATCTCTTTTCATTTTACCCCCAAGCGAGCCTACGACCCTGCCAGCTATTGAGAGCCTGACAGCGGGTCTACTCGGGGTCTTGCAAACTACCACAAACTTTTCTCCCTTCCCCCCAAGCGTGCCTACGGCCCTGCTAGCTAGTGAGAGCCTTGCAGTGGGTCTACTGGGGGACAAGTGCACCTTCCAGCTCTGCCAGCTAATGAGAGCCTGAGCAGCGAGATCCTCTTGGGGTCTTACAAAATACCACAATCTTTTCTCCCTTTCCCCCCAAGCGATCCTATAGCCCTTCCAGCTAGTGAGAGCCTGGTAGTGGGTCTACTCGGGGCCGAGTGCTCCTTCCAGCCCTACCAGCTAATGAGAGCCTGAGCAGCAGGATCCTCTCGGGGTATTCCCTTACCCCCCCCCCAAGTGATCTTATGGCCCTGCTAGCTAGAGAGAGCCTGACAGCAGGTCTACTGAAGGCCGAGTGTGCCTTCCAGCCCTGCCAGCTAATGAGATCCTGAGCAACGGGATCCTCTCGGGGTCTTGCAAACTACCACAATCATCTCCCCCTTTCCCCCAAGCGAGCCTATGGCCCTGCCAGCTAGTGAGGTCCTGACAGTGGGTCTACTCGGGGCCGAGTTCATCTTCCAGCCCTGCCAGCTAATGTAAGCCTGAGCAGTGGGATCCTCTCAGGGTATTCCCTTACCCCCCCCCCCAAAAAAGAGAGCTTACAGCGCTGCCAGCTAGTGAGAGCCTGACAGTGGGTCTATTTGGGGCCGAGTGTGCCTTCCAGCCCTGCCAGCTAATGAGAGCCTGAGCAGCGGGATCCTCTCGGTTTCTTGCAAACTACCACAATCCTTTCTCCCTTTCTCCCCAAGCGAGCCTACTGCCCTGCCATCTAATGAGAGCCTGGCAATGGGTGTACTCGGGGCCGAGTACGCCTTCCTTCCCTGCCAGCTAATGAGATCCTGAGCAGCGGGATCCTCTTGGGGTATTCCCTTATACCCCCAAGTGAGCCTACGGCCCTGCCAGCTAGTAAGAGCCTAATAGTGGGACTAATTGGGGCCGAGTGCACCTTCCAGCCCTGCCAGCTAAGGAGAGCCTGTACAGCGGGATACTCTCGGGGTATTCCCTTACCCCCCAAGTGAGCCTACGACCCTGCCAGCTAGTGAGAGCCTGATAGTGGGTCTACTCAGGGTCGAGTGCGCCTTCCAACCCTGCCAGCTAATGAGAGCCTGAGCAGCAGGATCCACTCGGGGTCTTCCAAACTATCAACCTCTTGGCCACTGAGCTAGCCTTCGGCCTTACCAGCTTGATGGGAGCCTGGTCAGTGGGTGTAAGACCCCATTTTTTTTCTTTCTCGACACCGGGGTCTTAGGCCCAGAACCGCCGTTTTGCGGTGACTCCTTCACGCCTTGAAGCGGCATCACCACAAAACTTCGTTTCTGCCGGCCAATTCGATCGCAGCATAGTAACAAAATTAAAGTAATATCATGCGCAGCAAAACTCTAAGTAAAAGTCCACAGAAATATCACATCAAGTAAAATATCTCCACGATGGGAGAGTCCACAAAACCAAGCACTGTAAATAAGGGCTTATGCCTGATACATCAATTCCTCACCACAAGATCTCTCATGAGGAAATAAAATAAAAACTACTAGAGTAAGGGCCTCACGGTCCCAGCTGTCTGAACTCCTGTGCTAGACTGCCATATCTCCAAGCGTGTCAACCTCTGGGGCTGCTCCTCCAATCTGGGCTCCGCGATCCCCTAAATGATGTGGTTCGAAAACCGTTAGTCTAAAAGACTAAGTCCTATCATCCCCCACCCCTTCCCCCGTGGCTCCTAGGCACCGAGCGGAGAGGAAGAAAGGGAGGACTTGAAAGTGGAGAGTATATCAAATGCAGGTGACGGTGGACCTAAAACTAGCAATTTATATAGTAACTAATCATATTTGTAAACAAGTAAAGTAAAGTGACCTTAACTTATATGGGTACATATAAGCAAGGGGTCTTTTGCAAGGCTCCCATCGTATAAAGAGTCTCATACCAATTTATACGTTGGGGTGTCGGTTATTAACAGCAATATATATATGTAATGAAATTTAACCTTAATTTATAAACTTGCCCACACAAGCTTATAGACCAAGGGGTCGTTTTGCAGGGCCTAATGTATAAGTGTCCCATACCACTTATATTTTAGGTGTCAAAGGTTAAATGAATCGCTTATGCTATGACATGCAAGTGGGTATGATGGATCAAGCAAGTGCAACACACACACCCGACTCTGTGCACACAGACCTTTAGTTCCCCCTTTCTGGAGCCTCACCTCCCAGGATACCTCCGTAGTGGCAGACGGAAGCGGTGGGTTGGGCCTCGCCCACCTCTAAACCAGTATAGCACTACTGGTCAGACCTATCGTACGCCTCAACGCTGGTGCACAAGCGGACTCCTGCGTACTCTTGCCGGCTGGCGCACCGAACTTCTGTTGGCGAAGTGCTATCACAACACTTGCCGAGTCAACGTATTGGTGTCTGTGCTAAGATCCTCCAATACCGAAGACCCACCACCTTAATATCATTCCTTTTATGCACATGCAAATTTACGTACCGACACCGAGTCGAAGCTCACCGGGCCATCCTGCCCTCTTACCACAACGACCGAGCCTACTGCTTGATCATCTAGCCAAAACTACTTCCCGTAACCTCGGGGTGTGTGGGAGTGAAACCCTAGTTATTCTAGTTACTCTTGAAGTTTCATTACTCCTATGAGTTGCGTTAGCCCAGGACTGCCCAAGGTATTCCCCGTGAAGGGCTCTCGAAGGCACTAGGAACTACGATGGGATTACGCCCAAAGCTCCCTTTCGCAAGGCACTTATTATTATTGGTTACTACACAAATCTCTCAATCCCTTAGGGTTATAATTGAATCCTAACCCAAGTGTATATGACTCCTTCTTTTCAACGAGGATGAGTGATCCTTTGTCGATCCCGAACCCCACACAACTCTAACCAACCTCCACTACTCATCTACACTTCTGATGACAAACCTAAATCACCTACCAGACTAATGCCCCATTATTCCAACTTCCTAAACTCATTGTGCACTTTAATTTGATTTCTGCTGTTTTTACTAATTGCAGACCACCCTAAGCTAATATGATGTACTCAATAGGTGATACTCTAAATTCTCCTCAAATAACTCTACAAATTTTACCAGAGGTCTATTATGATAAATATATTCTAAATTCAGAAAATTATATTTTTCCCAATTAATCTACTATTTATTGAATTTTCCTCAACAACTAGGCCATAGTCAATTTGAACATGAACCATAAGATTTGCTCAGGTAATGGCCTCCTAAAATTTTTATCCACTAAAAAACAGAGACATATTATTGGTTGCCAATTTTCATAATTTTCCATATAGTTCTTGAACTCTAAAAGATTTATTAAATATAATTCCCAAGATCAAATATAATGAAGGAAGTGCCACAAATATGTCTCCAATAATTATGTAAAACTTACTAGGGCTTCATAAGGAACTAGAAACATCATGATGAAGAAATTAAAATTTTTTAGACCATCTAAATGTCATTATTAAATTTACCAAAGTTCCATAGAATTAAATAATTAAAGAAGCAACTACTAAATATCATTCTTCAAAAATTTCATAAAACTTTACAGAGATGGGTACCATTATTACAAGCCCCTTTGCTAAGTTTCATCAGATTTAATCAAGTATATTTATCTCCAAAAATTCCTAAGTGGAAATTGTAAAACATGACTTTGTGAATAAAGTACCAAAACTATTCATCCAAAAATTTATTATAAAATTTCCAGAGATGTATATACCCTAAACAACTACCCATTCAAAAACGCAGCCCTTTTCAGAAGGTTTTGGTATTAGAACTTATGATTTAAAAGCTAGTGCCCTAAACTAGGGTTATAGATTTAAGGGGTTTAAATTCTTCCAAATTCCCTAAAATTTTAACCACAGGACCATAGTAACCCTATGGACATCTGTCCCAAGTTTCAAGCACATCCAAGGTCTTTTGACCCCAAATTCCTCAAACCCTAGAAATTTACCCTAAAGGGCCTACCCTAAAATTCTAGGGCTACCCTAGTCCAAACCACTCCAAACTTCATAAGTGAGTGTAAAAAGTCAAAGTATATCAGTGGCCAAAATTTCAGCCTCTGATGAGGGAATTTGGCCACTCAACCATCAAATAGTGGTTTTTGACCAAAATACCCTTATAGGGTCATATATAGGGTGGGTAAATTACCTATCCTAAACATCTCCAAATGAGATAAAGTTTTAACCCTATACCTATCATGACATCTAAGACCACCCACCAAAATTTGGGGGAGTTTTAAATTAATTAGGTCACATAATTAAATTAATCATGATTTATTAAATTTTTCTAAAAACTATAGAAAAATGTTCTCCAAAAATTCTAAATTTTGGACAGGTTCTAGATATGACTAAGACCTTCTCACTGCCCAAATTTCAACTTGTTTGGACAAGGAATGAAGTGTGGGCACCAAAAATAATTTCTGTTTAGGTCTAGGTATAGGTCCTACCAAAAAGTGGTACCCTGGTCTAACCAGTGGCCCAAAAGGGTCCAAACAATTTTTGCTACAAACTAGACACCCTAAGCTACAATTTTCATGTTGGGCAGATTTCCATTCAGGGTCCCTAAGTATTTGTAAAAATTAAATACATTAAATACATCAAATGTGACAGAAATGAAATAATATTCATTTAAATCCTAAAGTATCTGATTGATGCCGCGCGAATCTTGGCGCAGATCAACGGCGCGGGGTTATCGTCCCCGATGAGCCAACGGCCAGGATTGCTTCTTCCTGTGCCGACTTCAAACGTCTGCCGCCGGCCACCCAGTCCCTTCCCCGGCCGGCCACCGCCACCATCACCTCCGTTGAGGTGGTGGCTATCGCCAGACGGCGGCACAGCTGCCGGAGGGGCGGATTCCGGCGATCCAACCAAGAAATTTCTCGGCCGAAAGCCATGAATTTTCTGAATTGGATCGGGCTCAATTGTGCCCGAACCTCGGCCCTAATGAAACCTAAGATCTGCCCATGAGAAAAGAGGAGGAGGAGGACCTTGTTGGCGGCCTGGAGACGAGCGGATCTGCGGGTTGACATGGTGGTGGCGCCGCCGATCGGATTTCTGCAATCTCCCAGTAAACTCGCCGGATTTCTTCAGTTAAGGATTGGGAAATTCTCCTCCAAGCTCACTGGTGGTGTTTAAATCATCAGAGGGGGAGAAGAATGGAAGAAACTGCCATGACCATTAAAGGCTTGTTTCAGCCATGATGGTGGAGGCTGTAACTGCCCCTTGACAGCCAGGAAAACGGCTGGAAACTCCTCCCCTTCACTGGAGGAGATGAATGCTGCCATCAATGGGGACCATTGGCCTTTCCTTGGCCAATCTCCTCCTTCAACTCTCTTTCCCCTTTTCTCTCTCCTCCATTAGTGTGGGATGAAGCTTTCTCTCTCTTTCCTAGTCACCAAAACTGACCATGCTGACTCCCCAGCCTATTGGCAGCCCTTTCCACCCATAATATTTCATTATGTTGTGGTTAACTTAAAAGGAAAAAGGGGTTGAGCTTGGGTTGACTCATTTAGGCTAATTTGACCTAACACTAGAATAGAGTTGACCTTGGTCAACATGACCATTTGAGTTGACCCCAATGGGTCCTTGGTGACCTATTGGACTCCCCTAAGGTCTAGGAAGGGTTATGTAGGGTTACCCTGCACTTTGGAGGTCACATACCCTTAGTAAGGGTACTTTGACCAGATTAGGAGCTTGAGTTGACTTGGGTCAACCTGGCCTCTAGGGCTGACCCCAATGTGTCCTTAGTGACCCATTGACCTCACTTTAGGGTTAGGAGGGCATAGGTGGGGTCCTCTAGGCTAGGAGTAGGTCAATTGACCCTAAGTAGGCTAGTTTGACCCATTTAGGGCTAGGGTTGACCTTGGTCAATTGAGCCTCTTTGTTTGACCCCAATGGGTCCTTATGGCTCTAATGGGCCTCCCAAGGTATTAGGGGTGTTGTGGTAGGGTCTTGGGGTCAAGGTGTAGCCCATGGTCATCCTAAACCATGGTTCAGAGTTCTACTATTTGCAGACCATGGTGATCCCCCACCTTTCTGTCCCCTATCTCTTGACTCATTACTGGCTTCCTAGGGTTTGTCATGACCTAGTCATGGCCAAAACCACTCTTAGGGGTCTAGTTGGAAATGGGATGTTACAAATCCCAATAAACAAAACAAAGATTTCGTCCCCGAAATCAAAGTTGAGTCTACGGGACTTACTACCGAAGAAAAGAACCTTGTAACATCCCAGCATGGCGGCTTGTTTGCTAAAATTGGTTTAAAGGGAAACCTAGATCTATGTCCATTTCGCCCAATCGGCAGACCAAGATCCCAATAAACAAGGATAAGCCCCCAATAAACAAAAGATAAGCCTCTATCTGCCTAGAGCAGCCCTTAGTAAATTAAAGCAGGAGAATAAATTAACATCTTGAGGGGTCTGAGAGGTATACCTGACTGAATAGCTCTGGATATTTCTGTTGCATCAGATCCTGCGGCTCCCAAGTATGCTCCTCTTGGCCGTGGTTCCTCCACAGAACCTTGACTAAGGGAATCTTTTTGCGTCGCAGGATCCGTACTCCTTTATCATCGATCCGCACCGGCTCCAAGTGAACAGATCGGTCTGAAGCTACCGGCCCTTCGGTGGTCGTAATCCGTTGCTCCTGGCGTAGTAGAGCCCTTCTCAGCGAGGATATGTGGAAAACATCATGCAGAGCTGCCAGCTCTGGTGGCAACTCCAGCCTGTAAGCCAGGACCCCTATCCGCTCTAGGATCCTGTAAGGGCCCATGTACCTGGGGCTGAGCTTCTTCCTTCGGCCACGCATCCGAGAAACTCCATGCATAGGCCGGATCTTCAAAAACACTCGGTCCCCGACCTGAAATTCCACCTGACGATGGCGGGCGTCATAATACTTGGCCTGCCTGCTCTGTGCCTCTAACATCCTGTCCCTGATCAACCTCACCTGAGCCTCGGTGTCTTCAACAAAATCCGATCCCAAAGCCTTCGGGTCCTCGTCCTGAATCCAAGAGAGTGGGGTTCTACATTTCCGTCCATATAGAGCCTCGTAGGGGGCCATGCCTATGCTGGCCTGATGACTGTTGTTGTACGAGAATTCCACCATCGGTAACATCTTTTCCCAAGGCTCTCCTCGGTCTAGGATGCATAGACGTAGCAGGTCTTCCAGTGTCCGGTTTGTGCGCTCTGTCTGCCCATCCGTCTGAGGGTGGAAGGCGGTGCTAAAAGTCAGTCGAGTGCCCAAGTATGCCTGAACCGACCGCCATTCCCTGGATGTAAACCGACCGTCCCGATCTGACACGATCGTCCTGGGTACTCCATGATAGCGGATGTACTGCTCCACAAACTTCCGAACCAGAACCCCCACTGAATCGTCCTTCCTGACTGGTATAAATCTAGCCACCTTCGTCAATCGATCTACGATGACCCATATCGAATCATTTCCCGTTCGTGATCGGGGGAGACCATGAATAAAATCCATCGCAATATCCTCAAGCTTCCATTCTGGCACTGGAAGAGGTTGCAACAATCCCGCGGGGTTTCTGCATTCCGCCTTCACCAACTGGCAGGCTTCGCAATGGGTCACGAAGTGTGTAATATCCCTCTTCATTCCTGGCCAGAACATCATCCTCTTCAGATCGGCCATCATCTTGGTGATTCCCGGGTGTATCGAATACCTACTGCAATGTGCTTCCGCCATGATATCCTCCCGGATCTGACCTCCTGCGGGTATATAAATCCTTCCTCTGAAGTACAATAGCCCATCCTTCAAGGTATAATCCCCCGTCGAACCCTCCTCCAAGGTTCGAAATATCGGTTCCGTCCGAGGGTCTGTCTTCTGCCCTTCCCTGATGCGGTCCCGGATATCATCAATAGCGATCATCGACGCCAGATACTCCATGTATAATTCTGGATCGTCCTCGGATACTAGGGATATCTGCATGTCCCTGAAAGACCGGACCAGCTCCATAGACATAAGCTGAGGTCCCTTCCCTGAAGCATCTCCTCTCCGGCTCAACGCATCCGCCACCACGTTCGCCTTCCCGGGGTGGTAGTGCATAGTATACTCATAATCTGTCAGGAACTCCACCCAACGCCTTTGTCTGATGTTGAGGTCTTTTTGCGTGTCCACGTATCTCAGGTTCTGGTGGTCGGAGAAGATGTCGCAATGAACCCCGTACAGATAGTGCCGCCAAATCTTCAAGGCGAAGATTACCGCGCCCATCTCCAGATCGTGGACCGGGTAATTTTTCTCGTGAATCTTCAACTGTCGAGAGGCATAAGCTATCACATGCCCGTTCTGCATCAGAACGGCACCCATCCCTTGGTAGGAGGCGTCGGTATACACCTGGAATCCCTCCCTTCCTGACGGAATAGCGAGGATGGGAGCCGAAGTGAGCCGACTCTTCAGCTCCACGAAGGCTGCCTCGCACTGTGGTGTCCAAATAAAAGGGGATTCCTTCTTCGTCAGAGTCGTAAGAGGGAGCGCGATCCGGGAGAATCCCTCTACAAACTTCCGGTAGTACCCGGCAAGTCCCAAGAAGCTCCGTACATCTGTCGCCGTCTTCAATGGTGGCCAATCCTGAACGGCCCGAATCTTGGCCGGGTCTACCGCCAACCCAGCCCCACTGACGATATGGCCCAAGAAGGCCACCTCCTTTAGCCAAAACTGGCATTTGCTGAATTTTGCGTACAGCTGATGCTCCCGTAACCTCTCCAATGTCAAGGTCAGGTGTCGTGCGTGCTCCCCTTCCGTCTTTGAGTAGACAAGGATGTCGTCAATAAAGATGATGACGAATACGTCCAAATATTCCTGGAACACCCTGTTCATAAGGCTCGTAAATGCTGATGGTGCATTCGTGAGCCCGAACGGCATCACTGTGAACTCGAACAGTCCGTATCGGCTACTGAAAGCGGTCTTCGGAATGTCCTCTTCTCGGATCCGCAGCTGATAATAGCCTGACCTTAAGTCAAGTTTCGAGAAGAAATGTGCTCCCTCCAGCTGGTCGAACAACTCATCGATTCGTGGGAGTGGGTAGGTATTCCGAACCGTGAGTCTATTCAGCGCTCGATAGTCTATGCACAGGCGGAGACTTCCGTCCTTCTTCTTGACAAACAGCACCGGGGCTCCCCACGGTGAAGAACTTGGCCGGACGAACCCTGCCTCTACAAGTTCCTGCAGCTGACTCCGGAACTCCGCCAACTCCTTCGGGGCCATCCGGTAAGGGGCCCTAGATGCCGGCCTGGCTCCGGGCACTAACTCTATCTGAAAATCCTGCTCTCGACACGGAGGTAGTCCTGGCAATTTCTCTGGGAAGACGTCGACGAAGTCCCGCACCACTGGGATGTCTGTCATGGCCCCCTTGGCCTCCTCTATCTCAAACAGAATCTGGTAAACCTCCTCCCCCTGTAGATGGGCCTTAACGGCCTGTACTGAAGATAAAAGCACACAAGAGGCGGATCTTATACCTTCGATAACAATAAACGAGTCTCCATGCCTCACTGTGATCTTCTTCGCTTGGCAATCAATCTGGGCATGGTTCCAGTGCAACCATGTCATGCCCAGGATCAACTCGAAGATTGGCATTCTAAGAATCGTTGCCGCCACTTCGAATGGCTTCCCGCCAATCTCCGCCTCCATGTTGCAGTGGGCAGAGGTGAATAGTTCTGATCCATCAGGTAAACGCACCCTCCTCGTCAGGCCTGTGAACCGTTCTACGCCTTCTAGCCCTTCGACGAAAGCCTCTGATACGAACGAGTGCGAAGCACCCGTGTCGAACAATGTGTAGGCGGGTTTGCCGCTGACGAAGACTATACCTGGATCGGTTAAACGTCTTAGGATTCTGTAACTAGTTTCTTCCTATTTAATCATTTTTTTTTGAGAAGTTCTAGAAATTTACAGCAGAGATAATGAAATTTTTATATAAATAATTTAAGAAAAACTCTTGTCATACCTGTTATGACTTGCTCCGGGTTTCGAGGTTGTGCCAGATCCAAGGCATACGCCTGCTCCCTTTCCGGTCTACGAGCGCCACCTGGGTATCCACGTCCTCGGCCACGACCCCGGCCTCCGAAGTATGGCGCTGGTGGGGCAGCCTGTGGTGCTGGTGGGGGTGCCCTCCCCATGGGACAGTTCCTCCTAATGTGCCCCACCTGGTGACAATCGAAGCACACTGGCGGTTGATACGCCATTCCCCCGGGTCTCTGTTCGTCCCGCCTCTGAACTGGTGGTGGAGCCATCAACACTGGTCTTCCTATCTCCTGTCTCACCTCCTGATGAGGCTGGTCTTCTACCCTTCTTCCATCTGTGATGCGGCCCCGCCGCTGATCATTTCGGGCTCCCCGGCTCTGGTCTTCATTTGGCCGCTTCCGGCCCCGAGTAGTAAGCCAATCCGCCTCGATTCTTTTCGCCATCTCCAAAATCCGGGAGATGGGCCCGTCAGATACAAATAGTAAGGTCTCCCTCAGCTCCTCCCGCAGGCCCTTGTAGAACCTTTTCGTATACCCAGCTTCGTCCAACTGATATGAGTCTGCAAACCGGGCTAAATGATCAAACTCTCGGTGGTACTCCACCACCGTCTTGCTCCCTTGCCTCAACTGCAAAAACCTGTCCTCCAGCTCATCTCTGGCTGATTGCGGAACAAAGTGCTCCAATAGAGCGCCCTTGAATTCCTCCCAAGCTATCTCCGCAGCCGTCCTGTCAGCAAAAATCGTATCCAGGGAAGTCTTCCACCACCTCTTAGCATGAGATTCCAAGCAAGACACGACCAAGGGCACCCTTTCCTCCCACGGGCACTTGATTCCAGTCAACATCTCGTACATGATATCTAGCCACTCCTCTGTCCGGACGGCAGACTCAGTCCCACAGTAGGATGGGGGAGCGAGTCCTCGAAAGATACTCAGCCAGTTGACGCTCGGGTTTGGCTGCGGAGCCAGAACCTGTTGAGCCCTGAAAGCATCCAAAATGGCTGTCAACGTCTGTCCCACCTCCGACTGTAGGAAAGGAGTAGGGACCGGGGGAGGTGGTGCAACGTCCGGAGTCCGCTGGGCCCCGCCTTGTGGTGTGGGCTGAGCTGGAGGCTGCGAAACAAACTATATTAGTGGGTAATCAGCTCAATTATATGCAAAGTGGACTATTTTACAAGTGATTCCTCCTTAGGGTCTCACCACTGCTTCCGCTGCTAGTTTGTCCGCAAACTAAGCTCGCGCGGGGGTGGACCAGGGGTTGTGGACTGTTACTTGTCGATCGAGGTTTCCTCTGATACCACTTGTAAGACCCCATTTTTTTTTCTTTCTCGACACCGGGGTCTTAGGCCCAGAACCGCCGTTTTGCGGTGACTCCTTCACGCCTTGAAGCGGCATCACCACAAAACGCCGTTTCTGCCGGCCAATTCGATCGCAGCATAGTAACAAAATTAGAGTAATATCATGCGCAGCAAAACTCTAAGTAAAAGTCCACAGAAATATCACATCAAGTAAAATATCTCCACGATGGGAGAGTCCACAAAACCAAGCACTGTAAATAAGGGCTTATGCCCGATACATCAATTCCTCACCACAAGATCTCTCATGAGGAAATAAAATAAAAACTACTAGAGTAAGGGCCTCACGGTCCCAGCTGTCTGAACTCCTGTGCTAGACTGCCCTATCTCCAAGCGTGTCAACCTCTGGGGCTGCTCCTCCAATCTGGGCTCCGCGATCCCCTAAATGATGTGGTTCGAAAACCGTTAGTCTAAAAGACTAAGTCCTATCATCCCCCACCCCTTCCCCCGTGGCTCCTAGGCACCGAGCGGAGAGGAAGAAAGGGAGGACTTGAAAGTGGAGAGTATATCAAATGCAGGTGACGGTGGACCTAAAACTAGCAATTTATATAGTAACTAATCATATTTGTAAACAAGTAAAGTAAAGTGACCTTAACTTATATGGGTACATATAAGCAAGGGGTCTTTTGCAAGGCTCCCATCGTATAAAGAGTCCCATACCAATTTATACGTTGGGGTGTCGGTTATTAACAGCAATATATATATGTAATGAAATTTAACCTTAATTTATAAACTTGCCCACACAAGCTTATAGACCAAGGGGTCGTTTTGCAGGGCCTAATGTATAAGTGTCCCATACCACTTATTTTTTAGGTGTCAAAGGTTAAATGAATCGCTTATGCTATGACATGCAAGTGGGTATGATGGATCAAGCAAGTGCAACACACACACCCGACTCTGTGCACACAGACCTTTAGTTCCCCCTTTCTGGAGCCTCACCTCCCAGGATACCTCCGTAGTGGCAGACGGAAGCGGTGGGTTGGGCCTCGCCCACCTCTAAACCAGTATAGCACTACTGGTCAGACCTATCGTACGCCTCAACGCTGGTGCACAAGCGGACTCCTGCGTACTCTTGCCGGCTGGCGCACCGGACTTCTGTTGGCGAAGTGCTATCACAACACTTGCCGAGTCAACGTATTGGTGTCTGTGCTAAGATCCTCCAATACCGAAGACCCACCACCTTAATATCATTCCTTTTATGCACATGCAAATTTACGTACCGACACCGAGTCGAAGCTCACCGGGCCATCCTGCCCTCTTACCACAACGACCGAGCCTACTGCTTGATCATCTAGCCAAAACTACTTCCCGTAACCTCGGGGTGTGCGGGAGTGAAACCCTAGTTATTCTAGTTACTCTTGAAGTTTCATTACTCCTATGAGTTGCGTTAGCCCAGGACTGCCCAAGGTATTCCCCGTGAAGGGCTCTCGAAGGCACTAGGAACTACGATGGGATTACGCCCAAAGCTCCCTTTCGCAAGGCACTTATTATTATTGGTTACTACACAAATCTCTCAATCCCTTAGGGTTATAATTGAATCCTAACCCAAGTGTATATGACTCCTTCTTTTCAACGAGGATGAGTGATCCTTTGTCGATCCCGAACCCCACACAACTCTAACCAACCTCCACTACTCATCTACACTTTTGATGACAAACCTAAATCACCTACCAGACTAATGACCCATTATTCCAACTTCCTAAACTCATTGTGCACTTTAATTTGATTTCTGCTGTTTTTACTAATTGCAGACCACCCTAAGCTAATATGATGTACTCAATAGGTGATACTCTAAATTCTCCTCCAATAACTCTACAAATTTTACCAGAGGTCTATTATGATAAATATAGTCTAAATTCAGAAAATTATATTTTTCCCAATTAATCTACTATTTATTGAATTTTCCTCAACAACTAGGCCATAGTCAATTTGAACATGAACCATAAGATTTGCTCAGGTAATGGCCTCCTAAAATTTTTATCCACTAAATAACAGAGAAATATTATTGGTTGCCAATTTTCATAATTTTCCATATAGTTCTTGACCTCTAAAAGATTTATTAAAAATAATTCCCAAGATCAAATATAATGAAGGAAGTGCCACATATGTCTCCAATAATTATGTAAAAATTACTAGGGCTTCATAAGGAACTAGAAACATCATGATGAAGAAATTAAAATTTTTCAGACCATCTAAATGTCATTATTAAATTTACCAAAGTTCCATAGAATTAAATAATTAAAGAAGCAACTACTAAATATCATTCTTCAAAAATTTCATAAAACTTTACAGAGATGGGTACCATTATTACAAGCCCCTTTGCTAAGTTTCATCAGATTTAATCAAGTATATTTATCTCCAAAAATTCCTAAGTGGAAATTGTAAAACATGACTTTGTGAATAAAGTACCAAACATATTCATCCAAAATTTATTATAAAATTTCCAGAGATGTATATACCCTAAACAACTACCCATTCAAAAACTCAGCCCTTTTCAGAAGGTTTTGGTATTAGAACTTATGATTTCAAAGCTAGTGCCCTAAACTAGGGTTATAGATTTAAGGGGTTTAAAGTCTTCCAAATGCCCTAAAATTTTAACCACAGGACCATAGTAACCCTATGGACATCTGTCCCAAGTTTCAAGCCCATCCAAGGTCTTTTGACCCCAAATTCCTCAAACCCTAGAAATTTACCCTAAAGGGCCTACCCTAAAATTCTAGGGCTACCCTAGTCCAAACCACTCCAAACTTCATAAGTGAGTGTAAAAAGTCAAAGTATATCAGTGGCCAAAATTTCAGCCTCTGATGAGGGAATTTGGCCACTCAACCATCAAATAGTGGTTTTTGACCAAAATACCCTTATAGGGTCATATATAGGGTGGGTAAATTACCTATCCTAAACATCTCCAAATGAGCTAAAGTTTTAACCCTATACCTATCATGACATCTAAGACCACCCACCAAAATTTGGGGGAGTTTTAAATTAATTAGGTCACATAATTAAATTAATCATGATTTATTAAATTTTTCTAAAAACTATAGAAAAATGTTCTCCAAAAATTCTAAATTTTGGACAGGTTCTAGATATGACTAAGACCTTCTCACTGCCCAAATTTCAACTTGTTTGGACAAGGAATGAAGTGTGGGCACCAAAAATAATTTCTGTTTAGGTCTAGGTATAGGTCCTACCAAAAAGGGTACCCTGGTCTAACCAGTGGCCCAAAAGGGTCCAAACAATTTTTGCTACAAACTAGACACCCTAAGCTACAATTTTCATGTTGGGCAGATTTCCATTCAGGGTCCCTAAGTATTTTTAAAAATTAAATACATTAAATACATCAAATGTGACAGAAATGAAATAATATTCATTTAAATCCTAAAGTATCTGATTGATGCCGCGCGAATCTTGGCGCAGATCAACGGCGCGGGGTTATCGTCCCCGATGAGCCAACGGCCAGGATTGCTTCTTCCTGTGCCGACTTCAAACGTCTGCCGCCGGCCACCCAGTCCCTTCCCCGGCCGGCCACCGCCACCATCACCTCCGTTGAGGTGGTGGCTATCGCCAGACGGCGGCACAGCCGCCGGAGGGGCGGATTCCGGCGATCCAACCAAGAAATTTCTCGGCCGAAAGCCATGAATTTTCTGAATTGGATCGGGCTCAATTGTGCCCGAACCTCGGCCCTAATGAAACCTAAGATCTGCCCATGAGAAAAGAGGAGGAGGAGGACCTTGTTGGCGGCCTGGAGACGAGCGGATCTGCGGGTTGACATGGTGGTGGCGCCGCCGATCGGATTTCTGCAATCTCCCAGTAAACTCGCCGGATTTCTTCAGTTAAGGATTGGGAAATTCTCCTCCAAGCTCACTGGTGGTGTTTAAATCATCAGAGGGGGAGAAGAATGGAAGAAACTGCCATGGCCATCATGGCCATTAAAGGCTTGTTTCGGCCATGATGGTGGAGGCTGTAACTGCCCCTTGACAGCCAGGAAAATGGCTGGAAACTCCTCCCCTTCACTGGAGGAGATGAATGCTGCCATCAATGGGGACCATTGGCCTTTCCTTGGCCAATCTCCTCCTTCAACTCTCTTTCCCCTTTTCTCTCTCCTCCATTAGTGTGGGATGAAGCTTTCTCTCTCTTTCCTAGTCACCAAAACTGACCATGCTGACTCCCCAGCCTATTGGCAGCCCTTTCCACCCATAATATTTCATTATGTTGTGGTTAACTTAAAAGGAAAAAGGGGTTGAGCTTGTGTTGACTCATTTAGGCTAATTTGACCTAACACTAGAATAGAGTTGACCTTGGTCAACATGACCATTTGAGTTGACCCCAATGGGTCCTTGGTGACCTATTGGACTCCCCTAAGGTCTAGGAAGGGTTATGTAGGGTTACCCTGCACTTTGGAGGTCACATACCCTTAGTAAGGGTACTTTGACCAGATTAGGAGCTTGAGTTGACTTGGGTCAACCTGGCCTCTAGGGCTGACCCCAATGTGTCCTTAGTGACCCATTGACCTCACTTTAGGGTTAGGAGGGCATAGGTGGGGTCCTCTAGGCTAGGAGTAGGTCAATTGACCCTAAGTAGGCTAGTTTGACCCATTTAGGGCTAGGGTTGACCTTGGTCAATTGAGCCTCTTTGTTTGACCCCAATGGGTCCTTATGGCTCTAATGGGCCTCCCAAGGTATTAGGGGTGTTGTGGTAGGGTCTTGGGGTCAAGGTGTAGCCCATGGTCATCCTAAACCATGGTTCAGAGTTCTACTATTTGCAGACCATGGTGATCCCCCACCTTTCTGTCCCCTATCTCTTGACTCATTACTGGCTTCCTAGGGTTTGTCATGACCTAGTCATGGCCAAAACCACTCTTAGGGGTCTAGTTGGAAATGGGATGTTACAAATCCCAATAAACAAAACAAAGATTTCGTCCCCGAAATCAAAGTTGAGTCTACGGGACTTACTACCGAAGAAAAGAACCTTGTAACATCCCAGCATGGCGGCTTGTTTGCTAAAATTGGTTTAAAGGGAAACCTAGATCTATGTCCATTTCGCCCAATCGGCAGACCAAGATCCCAATAAACAAGGATAAGCCCCCAATAAACAAAAGATAAGCCTCTATCTGCCTAGAGCAGCCCTTAGTAAATTAAAGCAGGAGAATAAATTAACATCTTGAGGGGTCTGAGAGGTATACCTGACTGAATAGCTCTGGATATTTCTGTTGCATCAGATCCTGCGGCTCCCAAGTATGCTCCTCTTGGTCGTGGTTCCTCCACAGAACCTTGACTAAGGGAATCTTTTTGCGTCGCAGGATCCGTACTCCTTTATCATCGATCCGCACCGGCTCCAAGTGAACAGATCGGTCCGAAGCTACCGGCCCTTCGGTGGTCGTAATCCGCTGCTCCGGGCGTAGTAGAGCCCTTCTCAGCGAGGATATGTGGAAAACATCATGCAGAGCTGCCAGCTCTGGTGGCAACTCCAGCCTGTAAGCCAGGACCCCTATCCGCTCCAGGATCCTGTAAGGGCCCATGTACCTGGGGCTGAGCTTCTTCCTTCGGCCACGCATCCGAGAAACTCCATGCATATGGCCGGATCTTCAAAAACACTCGGTCCCCGACCTGAAATTCCACCTGACGATGGCGGGCGTCATAATACTTGGCCTGCCTGCTCTGTGCCTCTAACATCCTGTCCCTGATCAACCTCACCTGAGCCTCGGTGTCTTCAACAAAATCCGATCCCAAAGCCTTCGGGTCCTCGTCCTGAATCCAAGAGAGTGGGGTTCTACATTTCCGTCCATATAGAGCCTCGTAGGGGGCCATGCCTATGCTGGCCTGATGACTGTTGTTGTACGAGAATTCCACCATCGGTAACATCTTTTCCCAAGGCTCTCCTCGGTCTAGGATGCATAGACGTAGCAGGTCTTCCAGTGTCCGGTTTGTGCGCTCTGTCTGCCCATCCGTCTGAGGGTGGAAGGCGGTGCTAAAAGTCAGTCGAGTGCCCAAGTATGCCTGAACCGACCGCCATTCCCTGGATGTAAACCGACCGTCCCGATCTGACACGATCGTCCTGGGTACTCCATGATAGCGGATGTACTGCTCCACAAACTTCCGAACCAGAACCCCCACTGAATCGTCCTTCCTGACTGGTATAAATCTAGCCACCTTCGTCAATCGATCTACGATGACCCATATCGAATCATTTCCCGTTCGTGATCGGGGGAGACCATGAATAAAATCCATCGCAATATCCTCAAGCTTCCATTCTGGCACTGGAAGAGGTTGCAACAATCCCGCGGGGTTTCTGCATTCCGCCTTCACCAACTGGCAGGCTTCGCAATGGGTCACGAAGTGTGTAATATCCCTCTTCATTCCTGGCCAGAACATCATCCTCTTCAGATCGGCCATCATCTTGGTGATTCCCGGGTGTATCGAATACCTACTGCAATGTGCTTCCGCCATGATATCCTCCCGGATCTGACCTCCTGCGGGTATATAAATCCTTCCTCTGAAGTACAATAGCCCATCCTTCAAGGTATAATCCCCCGTCGAACCCTCCTCCAAGGTTCGAAATATCGGTTCCATCCGAGGGTCTGTCTTCTGCCCTTCCCTGATGCGGTCCCGGATATCATCAATAGCGATCATCGACGCCAGATACTCCATGTATAATTCTGGATCGTCCTCGGATACTAGGGATATCTGCATGTCCCTGAAAGACCGGACCAGCTCCATAGACATAAGCTGAGGTCCCTTCCCTGAAGCATCTCCTCTCCGGCTCAACGCATCCGCCACCACGTTCGCCTTCCCGGGGTGGTAGTGCATAGTATACTCATAATCTGTCAGGAACTCCACCCAACGCCTTTGTCTGATGTTGAGGTCTTTTTGCGTGTCCACGTATCTCAGGTTCTGGTGGTCGGAGAAGATGTCGCAATGAACCCCGTACAGATAGTGCCGCCAAATCTTCAAGGCAAAGATTACCGCGCCCATCTCCAGATCGTGGACCGGGTAATTTTTCTCGTGAATCTTCAACTGTCGAGAGGCATAAGCTATCACATGCCCGTTCTGCATCAGAACGGCACCCATCCCTTGGTAGGAGGCGTCGGTATACACCTGGAATCCCTCCCTTCCTGACGGAATAGCGAGGATGGGAGCCGAAGTGAGCCGACTCTTCAGCTCCACGAAGGCTGCCTCGCACTGTGGTGTCCAAATAAAAGGGGATTCCTTCTTCGTCAGAGTCGTAAGAGGGAGCGCGATCCTGGAGAATCCCTCTACAAACTTCCGGTAGTACCCGACAAGTCCCAAGAAGCTCCGTACATCTGTCGCCGTCTTCAATGGTGGCCAATCCTGAACGGCCCGAATCTTGGCCGGGTCTACCGCCAACCCAGCCCCACTGACGATATGGCCCAAGAAGGCCACCTCCTTTAGCCAAAACTGGCATTTGCTGAATTTTGCGTACAGCTGATGCTCCCGTAACCTCTCCAATGTCAAGGTCAGGTGTCGTGCGTGCTCACCTTCCGTCTTTGAGTAGACAAGGATGTCGTCAATAAAGATGATGACGAATACGTCCAAATATTCCTGGAACACCCTGTTCATAAGGCTCGTAAATGCTGATGGTGCATTCGTGAGCCCGAACGGCATCACTGTGAACTCGAACAGTCCGTATCGGCTACTGAAAGCGGTCTTCGGAATGTCCTCTTCTCGGATCCGCAGCTGATAATAGCCTGACCTTAAGTCAAGTTTCGAGAAGAAATGTGCTCCCTCCAGCTGGTCGAACAACTCATCGATTCGTGGGAGTGGGTAGGTATTCCGAACCGTGAGTCTATTCAGCGCTCGATAGTCTATGCACAGGCGGAGACTTCCGTCCTTCTTCTTGACAAACAGCACCGGGGCTCCCCACGGTGAAGAACTTGGCCGGACGAACCCTGCCTCTACAAGTTCCTGCAGCTGACTCCGGAACTCCGCCAACTCCTTCGGGGCCATCCGGTAAGGGTCCCTAGATGCCGGCCTGGCTCCGGGCACTAACTCTATCTGAAAATCCTGCTCTCGACACGGAGGTAGTCCTGGCAATTTCTCTGGGAAGACGTCGACGAAGTCCCGCACCACTGGGATGTCTGTCATGGCCCCCTTGGCCTCCTCTATCTCAAACAGAATCTGGTAAACCTCCTCCCCCTGTAGATGGGCCTTAACGGCCTGTACTGAAGATAAAAGCACACAAGAGTCGGATCTTATACCTTCGATGACAATAAACGAGTCTCCATGCCTCACTGTGATCTTCTTCGCTTGGCAATCAATCTGGGCATGGTTCCAGTGCAACCATGTCATGCCCAGGATCAACTCGAAGATTGGCATTCTAAGAATCGTTGCCGCCACTTCGAATGGCTTCCCGCCAATCTCCGCCTCCATGTTGCAGTGGGCAGAGGTGAATAGTTCCGATCCATCAGGTAAACACACCCTCCTCGTCAGGCCTGTGAACCGTTCTACGCCTTCTAGCCCTTCCACGAAAGCCTCTGATACGAACGAGTGCGAAGCACCCGTGTCGAACAATGTGTAGGCGGGTTTGCCGCTGACGAAGACTATACCTGGATCGGTTAAACGTCTTAGGATTCTGTAACTAGTTTCTTCCTATTTAATCATTTTTTTTGAGAAGTTCTAGAAATTTACAGCAGAGATAATGGAATTTTTATTTAAATAATTTAAAAAAAAAACTCTTGTCATACCTGTTATGACTTGCTCCGGGTTTCGAGGCTGTGCCAGATCCAAGGCATATGCCTGCTCCCTTTCCGGTCTACGAGCGCCACCTGGGTATCCACGTCCTCGGCCACGACCCCGGCCTCCGAAGTATGGCGCTGGTGGGGCAGCCTGTGGTGCTGGTGGGGGTGCCCTCCCCATGGGACAGTTCCTCCTAATGTGCCCCACCTGGTGACAATCGAAGCACACTGGCGGTTGATACGCCATTCCCCCGGGTCTCTGTTCGTCCCGCCTCTGAACTGGTGGTGGAACCATCAACACTGGTCTTCCTATCTCCTGTCTCGCCTCCTGATGAGGCTGGTCTTCTACCCTTCTTCCATCTGTGATGCGGCCCCGCCGCTGATCATTTCGGGCTCCCCGGCTCTGGTCTTCATTTGGCCGCTTCCGGCCCCGAGTAGTAAGCCAATCCGCCTCGATTCTTTTCGCCATCTCCAAAATCCGGGAGATGGGCCCGTCAGATACAAATAGTAAGGTCTCCCTCAGCTCCTCCCGCAGGCCCTTATAGAACCTTTTCGTATACCCAGCTTCGTCCAACTGATATGAGTCTGCAAACCGGGCTAAATGATCAAACTCTCGGTGGTACTCCACCACCGTCTTGCTCCCTTGCCTCAACTGCAAAAACCTGTCCTCCAGCTCATCTCTGGCTGATTGCGGAACAAAGTGCTCCAATAGAGCGCCCTTGAATTCCTCCCAAGCTATCTCCGCAGCCGTCCTGTCAGCAAAAATCGTATCCAGGGAAGTCTTCCACCACCTCTTAGCATGAGATTCCAAGCAAGACACGACCAAGGGCACCCTTTCCTCCCACGGGCACTTGATTCCAGTCAATATCTCGTACATGATATCTAGCCACTCCTCTGTCCGGACGGCAGACTCAGTCCCACAGTAGGATGGGGGAGCGAGTCCTCGAAAGATACTCAGCCAGTTGACGCTCGGGTTTGGCTGCGGAGCCAGAACCTGTTGAGCCCTGAAAGCATCCAAAATGGCTGTCAACGTCTGTCCCACCTCCGACTGTAGGAAAGGAGTAGGGACCGGGGGAGGTGGTGCAACGTCCGGAGTCCGCTGGGCCCCGCCTTGTGGTGTGGGCTGAGCTGGAGGCTGCGAAACAAACTATATTAGTGGGTAATCAGCTCAATTATATGCAAAGTGGACTATTTTACAAGTGATTCCTCCTTAGGGTCTCACCACTGCTTCCGCTGCTAGTTTGTCCGCAAACTAAGCTCGCGCGGGGGTGGACCAGGGGTTGTGGACTGTTACTTGTCGATCGAGGTTTCCTCTGATACCACTTGTAAGACCCCATTTTTTTTTCTTTCTCGACACCGGGGTCTTAGGCCCAGAACCGCCGTTTTGCGGTGACTCCTTCACGCCTTGAAGCGGCATCACCACAAAACGTCGTTTCTGCTGGCCAATTCGATCGCAGCATAGTAACAAAATTAGAGTAATATCATGCGCAGCAAAACTCTAAGTAAAAGTCCACAGAAATATCACATCAAGTAAAATATCTCCACGATGGGAGAGTCCACAAAACCAAGCACTATAAATAAGGGCTTATGCCCGATACATCAATTCCTCACCACAAGATCTCTCATGAGGAAATAAAATAAAAACTACTAGAGTAAGGGCCTCACGGTCCCAGCTGTCTGAACTCCTGTGCTAGACTGCCCTATCTCCAAGCGTGTCAACCTCTGGGGCTGCTCCTCCAATCTGGGCTCCGCGATCCCCTAAATGATGTGGTTCGAAAACCGTTAGTCTAAAAGACTAAGTCCTATCATCCCCCACCCCTTCCCCCGTGGCTCCTAGGCACCGAGCGGAGAGGAAGAAAGGGAGGACTTGAAAGTGGAGAGTATATCAAATGCAGGTGACGGTGGACCTAAAACTAGCAATTTATATAGTAACTAATCATATTTGTAAACAAGTAAAGTAAAGTGACCTTAACTTATATGGGTACATATAAGCAAGGGGTCTTTTGCAAGGCTCCCATCGTATAAAGAGTCTCATACCAATTTATACGTTGGGGTGTCGGTTATTAACAGCAATATATATATGTAATGAAATTTAACCTTAATTTATAAACTTGCCCACACAAGCTTATAGACCAAGGGGTCGTTTTGCAGGGCCTAATGTATAAGTGTCCCATACCACTTATATTTTAGGTGTCAAAGGTTAAATGAATCGCTTATGCTATGACATGCAAGTGGGTATGATGGATCAAGCAAGTGCAACACACACACCCGACTCTGTGCACACAGACCTTTAGTTCCCCCTTTCTGGAGCCTCACCTCCCAGGATACCTCCGTAGTGGCAGACGGAAGAAGTGGGTTGGGCCTCGCCCACCTCTAAACCAGTATAGCACTACTGGTCAGACCTATCGTACGCCTCAACGCTGGTGCACAAGCGGACTTCTGCGTACTCTTGCCGGCTGGCTCACCGGACTTCTGTTGGCGAAGTGCTATCACAACACTTGCCGAGTCAACGTATTGGTGTCTGTGCTAAGATCCTCCAATACCGAAGACCCACCACCTTAATATCATTCCTTTTATGCACATGCAAATTTACGTACCGACACCGAGTCGAAGCTCACCGGGCCATCCTGCCCTCTTACCACAACGACCGAGCCTACTGCTTGATCATCTAGCCAAAACTACTTCCCGTAACCTCGGGGTGTGTGGGAGTGAAACCCTAGTTATTCTAGTTACTCTTGAAGTTTCATTACTCCTATGAGTTGCGTTAGCCCAGGACTGCCCAAGGTATTCCCCGTGAAGGGCTCTCGAAGGCACTAGGAACTACGATGGGATTACGCCCAAAGCTCCCTTTCGCAAGGCACTTATTATTATTGGTTACTACACAAATCTCTCAATCCCTTAGGGTTATAATTGAATCCTAACCCAAGTGTATATGACTCCTTCTTTTCAACGAGGATGAGTGATCCTTTGTCGATCCCGAACCCCACACAACTCTAACCAACCTCCACTACTCATCTACACTTCTGATGACAAACCTAAATCACCTACCAGACTAATGCCCCATTATTCCAACTTCCTAAACTCATTGTGCACTTTAATTTGATTTCTGCTGTTTTTACTAATTGCAGACCACCCTAAGCTAATATGATGTACTCAATAGGTGATACTCTAAATTCTCCTCCAATAACTCTACAAATTTTACCAGAGGTCTATTATGATAAATATAGTCTAAATTCAGAAAATTATATTTTTCCCAATTAATCTACTATTTATTGAATTTTCCTCAACAACTAGGCCATAGTCAATTTGAACATGAACCATAAGATTTGCTCAGGTAATGGCCTCCTAAAATTTTTATCCACTAAATAACAGAGAAATATTATTGGTTGCCAATTTTCATAATTTTCCATATAGTTCTTGACCTCTAAAAGATTTATTAAAAATAATTCCCAAGATCAAATATAATGAAGGAAGTGCCACAAATATGTCTCCAATAATTATGTAAAAATTACTAGGGCTTCATAAGGAACTAGAAACATCATGATGAAGAAATTAAAATTTTTCAGACCATCTAAATGTCATTATTAAATTTACCAAAGTTCCATAGAATTACATAATTAAAGAAGCAACTACTAAATATCGTTCTTCAAAAATTTCATATAAATTGACAGATATGGGTACCATTATTACAAGCCCCTTTGCTAAGTTTCATCAGATTTAATCAAGTATATTTATCTCCAAAAATTCCTAAGTGGAAATTGTAAAACATGACTTTGTGAATAAAGTACCAAAAATATTCATCCAAAAATTTATTATAAACTTTCCAGAGATGTATATACCCTAAACAACTACCCATTCAAAAACTCAGCCCTTTTCAGAAGGTTTTGGTATTAGAACTTATGATTTAAAAGCTAGTGCCCTAAACTAGGGTTATAGATTTAAGGGGTTTAAAGTCTTCCAAATGCCCTAAAATTTTAACCACAGGACCATAGTAACCCTATGGACATCTGTCCCAAGTTTCAAGCACACCCAAGGTCTTTTGACCCCAAATTCCTCAAACCCTAGAAATTTACCCTAAAGGGCCTACCCTAAAATTCTAGGGCTACCCTAGTCCAAACCACTCCAAACTTCATAAGTGAGTGTAAAAAGTCAAAGTATATCAGTGGCCAAAATTTCAGCCTCTGATGAGGGAATTTGGCCACTCAACCATCAAATAGTGGTTTTTGACCAAAATACCCTTATAGGGTCATATATAGGGTGGGTAAATTACCTATCCTAAACATCTCCAAATGAGCTAACGTTTTACCCCTATACCTATCATGACATCTAAGACCACCCACCAAAATTTGGGGGAGTTTTAAATTAATTAGGTCACATAATTAAATTAATCATGATTTATTAAATTTTTCTAAAAACTATAGAAAAATGTTCTCCAAAAATTCTAAATTTTGGACAGGTTCTAGATATGACTAAGACCTTCTCACTGCCCAAATTTCAACTTGTTTGGACAAGGAATGAAGTGTGGGCACCAAAAATAAGTTCTGTTTAGGTCTAGGTATAGGTCCTACCGAAGAGGGTACCCTGGTCTAACCAGTGACCCAAAAGGGTCCAAACAATTTTTGCTACAAACTAGACACCCTAAGCTACAATTTTCATGTTGGGCAGATTTCCATTCAGGGTCCCTAAGTATTTTTAAAAATTAAATACATTAAATACATCAAATGTGACAGAAATGAAATAATATTCATTTAAATCCTAAAGTATCTGATTGATGCCGCGCGAATCTTGGCGCAGATCAACGGCGCGGGGTTATCGTCCCCGATGAGCCAACGGCCAGGATTGCTTCTTCCTGTGCCGACTTCAAACGTCTCCCGCCGGCCACCCAGTCCCTTCCCCGGCCGGCCACCGCCACCATCACCTCCGTTGAGGTGGTGGCTATCGCCAGACGGCGGCACAGCTGCCGGAGGGGCGGATTCCGGCGATCCAACCAAGAAATTTCTCGGCCGAAAGCCATGAATTTTCTGAATTGGATCGGGCTCAATTGTGCCCGAACCTCGGCCCTAATGAAACCTAAGATCTGCCCATGAGAAAAGAGGAGGAGGAGGACCTTGTTGGCGGCCTGGAGACGAGCGGATCTGCGGGTTGACATGGTGGTGGCGCCGCCGATCGGATTTCTGCAATCTCCCAGTAAACTCGCCGGATTTCTTCAGTTAAGGATTGGGAAATTCTCCTCCAAGCTCACTGGTGGTGTTTAAATCATCAGAGGGGGAGAAGAATGGAAGAAACTGCCATGGCCATCATGGCCATTAAAGGCTTGTTTCGGCCATGATGGTGGAGGCTGTAACTGCCCCTTGACAGCCAGGAAAACGGCTGGAAACTCCTCCCCTTCACTGGAGGAGATGAATGCTGCCATCAATGGGGACCATTGGCCTTTCCTTGGCCAATCTCCTCCTTCAACTCTCTTTCCCCTTTTCTCTCTCCTCCATTAGTGTGGGTTGAAGCTTTCTCTCTCTTTCCTAGTCACCAAAACTTACCATGCTGACTCCCCAGCCTATTGGCAGCCCTTTCCACCCATAATATTTCATTATGTTGTGGTTAACTTAAAAGGAAAAAGGGGTTGAGCTTGGGTTGACTCATTTAGGCTAATTTGACCTAACACTAGAATAGAGTTGACCTTGGTCAACATGACCATTTGAGTTGACCCCAATGGGTCCTTGGTGACCTATTGGACTCCCCTAAGGTCTAGGAAGGGTTATGTAGGGTTACCCTGCACTTTGGAGGTCACATACCCTTAGTAAGGGTACTTTGACCAGATTAGGAGCTTGAGTTGACTTGGGTCAACCTGGCCTCTAGGGCTGACCCCAATGTGTCCTTAGTGACCCATTGACCTCACTTTAGGGTTAGGAGGGCATAGGTGGGGTCCTCTAGGCTAGGAGTAGGTCAATTGACCCTAAGTAGGCTAGTTTGACCCATTTAGGGCTAGGGTTGACCTTGGTCAATTGAGCCTCTTTGTTTGACCCCAATGGGTCCTTATGGCTCTAATGGGCCTCCCAAGGTATTAGGGGTGTTGTGGTAGGGTCTTGGGGTCAAGGTGTAGCCCATGGTCATCCTAAACCATGGTTCAGAGTTCTACTATTTGCAGACCATGGTGATCCCCCACCTTTCTGTCCCCTATCTCTTGACTCATTACTGGCTTCCTAGGGTTTGTCATGACCTAGTCATGGCCAAAACCACTCTTAGGGGTCTAGTTGGAAATGGGATGTTACAGTGGGTCTACCTAGCGCCATCAAAACCAGAAATGCATCATAACCTGCAAAGAATTGATTCTAGAAATGATAAATTATAGTGGTATACGTAGATATACCCACCCTAGGGGTAGAAGCATTTCAGATCGTCACCGCTCCAAGCATGACTCATGGATATCCCTTCCACATTCTAGAGGTGGTATCCTGCTGACCGTAGGGCCTTTTCTACAATGTAGGGTCCTTCCAAATTTGGGTTGAGCTTACCAACAGTTGCCGACCTTCCGGCGGCGTCGACCTTCTTCAAAACCAAATCCCTCTTTTTGAACTGCTTTATCTCGACATGATGTCAAAGTACTTATCTATCATTCATTTGACTTCCTCTTTCCCTACCGCTATCACGTTGCGGAGTTCTTTCACCATATCCAATGAGAGACGCAGCTCCCCTTCATTCTCCTCCCACCATGTCTCATCTTCTCTGTTGGCGGCTGCCACTCATGGGGATCGAACCTCAAATTCCACGGGTAGGACCGCCTCACAACCATGCGAGAGATTGAAAGGAGTCTCACTAGTGGACATGTTTAGGGTTGTCCTCAAAGCCCACAACACCGAGGAGAGTTGCTCCACCCAACCCCCCCCCCCCCCCCCCCCTCAAGTTTTCCACCATCTTTTTGAGCAGTTTCATAATGATCTTGTTCGCCACCTCCACCTGGACGTTGCTCCTGGTGTGGTGGATGGAGGCAAACCTGAGGTCGATCCCTAGCTTGGTACAGAAGTTGATGAACTCCTCACTGGTAAAATATGGCCCATTGTCCGTGATGATAGCCTGAGGTAATCCATGCCTACAGATGATCTCTCCCCAAATGAAGTTCCTGATGACTTGGGAGGTTACCTTAGCTAATGCCTTGACCTCTAGCCATTTTTAAAAGTAGTCAATCATGACCAAAAGGAACCTTTTTTGCCCGCTGGCTGGAGGAAACAGTCTGACTAGATCCATCCCCCAGATGGCAAAATGCCATGACGTCGTGAAGTGAAAGATAATAGTTGTCAACCTAAATCACCTAGAGGGGGGTGAATAGGTGAGTTGTGCGTCTTTTGCGGAATAAAAAATCTCAGAACACATCACAGATCTATCTACCAAATTATCATAGACGAGACAAGATTTATAGTGGTTCCCCGATCTTGGGTACATCCACTTTCCCTCACCGATCTAGCAATATACTAGACTCGGCTACTCCACTATCTCGGATTGAAAATCAATCCTACCCTCGGAATAAAGTTCCTACAAACTCAATCCAACCAACTGGATCTACAACTCAGAAGGCAAAACTTCCTACAAACTCGGAGTTGAAAACTCCTACACTCGGAGAAAACTTGTCCTACAAGAATAAAAAATTGTTTACGAAAATACAAACAATGATTTTTCTATCAGATCTGCAAACAGCAACCAGGATCTTCTCCGTGTAAGCTTTGCGGCACTTTCAGAAAAGATGAAGAAAATCTCAGCAACAGATCTGGAATCTTCCTTGTCTTACACGATCGGGAAAAAGGATGAGCAGTTGAGAAACGGTCTCGATCTGTAAAACTTCTTCAGTCTATTTCCTCTGAAAATCGAATCCCTTGCCGGAGAAGAACAGTGACGGCGGTGGCTTTCGTTCCGTGAAGAGAGAGAGAGAGGAAACAACGACTTAGAAAGAGAGAGAGACGGCAGTAGAAATTTTTCCAATAATTTATCTTGAAAGCTTGTATTCTTCTTATTATTAGGGTTTGTCGATTAGACAGGCCTTTATATAAGAATACTGATAATAACGGTAATAATTGGTTTCAATGATGTACACGTGGACTAATCATGTCGCGGAATTTGAAAATCTGTCAAATCTGGACTTAGAAGAAATTCTGGAGAAAAGGAAGAGATATACACGAGTGGGTATATAACTACTCGAGTAGGTAAAGGACTACTCGAGTAAGTGAAGGAAAATACTCGGGAATATAATTCATGATTACTCGAGTAGGTTTGAAGACAACTACTCGAGTGCATATAATTAACTACTCGAGTGCATATAATCAACTACTCGAGTACTAGAAAGATCTACTCGAGTATAAAGAAAATTTCACGGGAAGTGGAGTTGAACTACTTGAGTACAAGTTGTACTACTCGAGTAGGTGAGAAAGACTACTCGAGTGGTTTGATGAACTACTCGAGTGATAGGACTTAGAAAAATTTCTGAACACTGGAAAATGAGCTACTCGAGTAGTCAGACTGAACTACTCGAGAGGATATAGTCTACTCGAGTATATGAAAAGACTTACTCGAGTAAATGACTTGGAATATATTTAGGAGGAGATAAATTTAGTTAACTCGAGTATGAAGCATGAACTACTCGAGTAGTAAGTGAACTACTCGAGTAAATAACTTATACTACTCGAGTATAGAAAATTTACTCTAAAGATAGAAGACAGTTACACGAGTCAGAAATTATAACTACTCGAGTATATAGATACTTACTCGAGTGTTTTACTTAGAAAAACTTGGAGAGGGAAATTTGAGCAACTCGAGTAAGAAGAAGTATCTCCTCGAGTAGTCAAGTAAGCTACTCGAGTAAGTGACAGTCTACTGGAGTATGAAGCAAGTATTTCACTCGAGTAGTAAATGACCTACATGAGTAGAATACTTAGAAAACTTTTCAAGGTGGAAATTCTTTCTTCTTTGGAGAAATCAGCATCCAACTCTATTCACATAGTCCAAGTGCTTGAATATGAAGTGTATCCCAATAGAGAGGCTACACATGAGTCAACACCTTGGGTCATACAATGAGGGATTACATTTTATGGTCCTGTGTTTGGTGACCCATTGTAGACTGACATTGGTCGACACTTACCATTAGACTCCTGCAAACACATAACTCAAACAAAGCATCAAACACAACCTAATTCATCTTAGTTCCAGGATGACTTCATCAAATCTGGGTTAATGTGGACATAGGTCCCAACAATCTCCCCCTGTTTGTTGAAGTCAGAACCCTTTATACTAAGGTGAATTAAAGACATAAACAGAAGCTAAGTAGAAAAATTAGTGCAAGCAAGCAATAGACTATGAGAAAAGATAATCAGAGCAAAAACTTAGAATTATATAAATAAGAATATCCAAAATTATCAGTTCTGCAGTCAATAATTTCACAGTCTCAAATATCCTTGAAAATCAGCTTTGATGTTGTTGTCTGTCCAGTTTCTCTTGTTGTCTCCTATGGTAACAAAAAGGTTTTGGATAATACTTGGGAGGTCTAGGATGGGCTGCAGGGTTGTTCCTCCCATATTCTCTGTCATAGATTCTCCTTTTGGTCATGGATTTTTCATAAAGTTCTCATTCATATGAGCTTTAATGAATATTCATGCTCTCATGGAATTCCATAACTAATCTGAGAGTTTCCAGAATCAGGGATTTGGAGGTTGGAGACCAAACTTCAGCATGTTCAGGAGCTTTAGTAGGAACAGTCTTGCTAGCAGAAGGGCCTTCACCATATTTCCTTTTCTTCTTGGAGGTTTTGATCTCTGGAGGAGCATGAAGGAAAATGTTAGCAGGATCTTCTTCCCAACCTTGAACATAGGTGTCTGGAGGAGCAACTGAGTCTCCAGGCCTGGGAGAGAAGGTAGGTTGCAGAGGAGCAGCTGGGGAAGAGGCATCAGTAGCTAGAGGATTTAAATGATGAGGAATGATGTTGGGGTCAGCAGCAAGGTCTGGCAGAATCTGGTTGTGCATCCAGACAGCAGTGTCATAGGTATGAAATTTGACACCTTTTATCTGGGCTAGCACATCATCATGAATTGTCTGCACATGAGTTTCCATAAATCTGACTTCTGAGCAGCTGATTTTTCTACTTGTTCTTTGAGTTCTTTGATCAAGCCTTCCCCCTTCACTACAAGAAAAGTGACTTTTAGTGACAAAAGTTTTTGTCACTAAATGTTATATTTCGGTCACTAATGACAATTAGTGGCCAAATTTATTTTGTCACAGGTTCGTCACTAAAGCCCCGTCAATAAATGTCTTTAGTGACCAAAAAAAATTTGTCACAAAATGTGCACATTTTGTGACCACATTAATTAAGTCACTAAAACCAGTCAATGACTGAAGTAATTTAATCACTAAAATCATTTAGTGACCAAATTAATTTTGATCACTTAAAATCACTTAGTGACTAATTTAATTTGATCACCGAATGTTTTTTGTGACCAAGTTTGTTTGGTCACTGAATGATTTAAACAGCCAAATAAATTAGTCACAAAATATGCATATTTAGTGACTAACTTTTTTTAGTCAGTAAAGATATTTAGTGACAATCTTGTGAATTTGGTCCCAAAAAGATATATTTTTTCACAAAATTGTATTCAATTTCTTACTAAATATTAATCTTATTTTATTTACTATCAATTAAAATTAAATATTAATCATTCAAACAAAAGAATAAATAAAATACTCATCACATGAAATATTTTTGCCAACATACATTATTTTATTAAAAAAGGAGGGTGGGAGATAGCCCAAACCCCTCAATACAAAATAAAAAATCATCATCTCTCATTAAACTTAATAAAAAATTTTATATGGCACATGATCCTCCTTGACCATTGTAAATATTGGAGCTCCATGCATCACTACACATGATTGGGCTCCAGTAAGATGACGTAACACATGCTTAGGACCTAGAATTTCAATAATCCAAGAAATTAAGGACATCGCTATTCAAGAACATATAAGTAAACAATTAAGGTCAGAATAATAGTAATTCCAGAACCATACCTTGACTTGTAGCTGACGGAATTTCACATGGTCGATAATCTCATGAAGAATTGATGTCTTGTATGTACTGCAAGATCAAGAAATTTGATTATAAATAGCTCCCAAGCTAACAAAAAATAAATAAGATATAAATAGCTCTCAAACATAACTGATAAAAAGATGGATTATTTTTTTAAGCTACATAGAGTAATTTTCTACAAGGGAGACAAGATTGTGTTAAACAATTTCAAACCACCCTAATAAGGAACCATTTGTCCTTATACATTTACTGGAGTTATTCTAATTAAAGTGATAAATTATCACCGAGTTAAAATGCAAAATGAAGTATGCTTGACAAAAGAAACATCAATGCATGTATACACTTTCCAAGGCAGGTAAGTGACAGATTTTCAACGAACCGGGCGCCCAGTTCGCAGATTTTCAAGGGACCGGGTGCCCGGTTCGCAAATTTTCAGGGGACCGGGCGCCCGGGTCCCAGATATTCAGGGGACCGGGCGCCCGGGACCCTGATTTTCAGGGGACCGGGCGCCCGGGTCGCAGATTTTCAGGGGACCGGGCGCCCGGGTCGCAGATTTTCAGCGGACCGGGCGCCCGGGTCGCAGATTTTCAGCGGACCGGGCGCCTGGGTTGCAGATTTTCAGCGCACCGGGCGCCCGGTTCGCAGATTTTCAACGGACCGGGCGCCCCGTTCCCAGATTTTCAGCGGACCGGGCGCCCGGTTCCCAGATTTTCAGCATCATAAATTAATACCAGCTCGCTTCCTCATGATTCCCATTGATAAGGACCAAAAATAGAACTGGACTGATGAAAAAATGTATGGCATGGTGTCTTAACTATCACTAAAACAATTGTAGGATGTGTTATTAATTTAATTAGTTACCTGGTGCTCCAGCTTTGAACAACCATAAGCAGCATCTGTGCAGCTTTGTAGCCTCTGTAGACATTCTTCATAAACCAAATTGTAGGAACAATAATAGTTAGCAATTTCCATTTTCCTAGAAGTAATGAAGATCCAAAGCATGCATTGAGCGCCGTAAATCCATCAAAATGGTAAAAAGGGCGAGTTTTATAGATAAGAAACATCAACAACAACACTGAAGTCTTTATGCCACTATAGTGGGGTTGTCTATATGGATCATTTTTCTCCATCGTGCCCTATGTTTTGTCATAAGAAACATCAGAATAGAAAATTGATCATGATTAATGGATGTATCCTCTCAAATCAGATAGGTTAGATTTATGGTGAAAATGTTATACTTCCAAAAATATGCTTTAGGATAAAATGTTATCCAATCAAAAATATAAAAAGAAAAAGTTCTAGACCATTATAATCATCCTCAACATCATTAGCCTTATCCTAATTATTTAGGGTTGTCTTATAAATCCTCATCTTTCATTTAATGTGTTCCTATTGTCGCATGAGGCATAGGAATTCTACAAATTTTACATTGTTAATATGGTTTAACCTTTTTGGTTCCTAATCATTCAAAATTATTTTAATCTATCTGGCTAACGAGTGCATTTTCTTCCATCAATTTTGTTCCCACAGCTAATTCGTGTAAATATGCGATCAACTACTCTCAACGATGCAAAACAAGCAGGAACATAACAACCAATTTGTGCGAGGATGATCAAAAGACAAACACGTTATTGACCAATATTCCGGTAAATGGGATTCGAACCAATAAACTTGGAAAAACCAACACAAAGCTTGCACCATGCACGTGAAAATTGTGTGGATACCAGCGATAAAGCAGGTCAAAGCTCACATGGACTCAGTGAGTAAAGGTAGAAGAAGCAGCAACACAATGCTTGGAACAATGGCTTGAATTGTAGGGGCAAGTTTGAGTACATGGACAACATAATGAGATAGTGGCAGTGGTAATCGATTTAGTTCTTCTTTATTTCTATTTTGGGACTTAATTTGATCTAAAAGGTTTGAATGTTCTTTTAGGATAGCTTAACTTGTTGATAAACTTTGATTTCTGATAGCCAGTACTCACAACATCCGCAGCTTTCTGCAAAATCTCATCTTGCACTCATCGAGATACAACATTATGGCGATTTATGGAATTTAAACCCACTAAATAAAATTAACAGGTGCACTTGTAAAGACTGGAAAAATAAGACAGACTATGAAGATTCAGAATGCAAACACTGAAGTAAAGGGCTGCTGCCTTCTTTTCACTAAAACAAAATCTAGAAACTTAAGTGTTCGCATGGGGATAGATCAATAATGCTCAATATTCTACATCATCCTAAGCAAAAAAAAAGAATGAATCACATTTACCATGCCTTGCCATAACAACCTGTAATTTTAGCATGCTCGGAGTTTGATAGGGATATATATATACATATAGAGAGAGAGAGAGAGAAAGAGAGGGATGGAGATAGAGAGATTACAGAACAAGTGTTACTGACCTGCAAATGAGAAAGAGTTTATCGTTACCTGTCCTCGCTGAAAACACTGATCGCACTGTGGCAGGCTTCGGTGAAGAGGTCGACGCAAACGGAAGTTCACGCTGGCTTTGGGAGATTCGTCGGCATTCGGCAATCCTTCAGTTGCTGCGATGCGATATGGTTCAGAGGAGAAGGGGACACGGGATTTGGGAGATGTGGAGATTTTGGTAGAGGTAGGGAAACTATCGACTGATTCGTGATTTGGGAGAGGCGGAAATGGCGGAAACTGGAACTGCCAGAAATATTTAGGGCCCGAATTTTTTTTCTATTTATTTTTTTAGGAGAGAAGTTGGGATTAATGTGTTATGCGGTTATGGGTAATTAATTTTATTAATTATAGAGAGATACCCTAAATTAAAATTAAAATAACCTAAAAAATCTAATTTTTAATTTCATTTCAAAGACTATATGCAGTCCAACCGTACTCGTTCCCTTCTCACGTCATTCAAGGTTTTTGGAACTCAGCCACATGTTTCCCATTCTCTCCACAATAGCGGATTTTTTTGAACCCTACCGGCGTCGAAAAGCACCACCTCCTTTCTCGTCGACACTAACATCCACGGGAAGGTATTTTGCACTTTTCACATCGACCTTTCCAGTCCAATTTGTGGGCAATTTTTTTGGTGATTTTTGCTTGTTTTAGTCTTCTATTTCAGTGTCACTTCATAGGTGAACATTTGCATACATATTGATTTTTAGGTTTTGGTAGAGATTTTTTTATTTTGATTTGATCGAATGCTCTCTATTTTATGACATTTGTGGTAAATTTTGTCCTCTCTACCTGAAGGCAATATATGCATATGTGCTTAGAGTTTACTCGTGGTGTGCTAATATGATGAAATTGTGTGTTTTATTATTTCTAGCTAGAAAGATGAGGAAACGTGATCAATATTCTCTATTGTGATAAAGAAAGGTAATTGCGTAATATTTGATTATGTTTGATATCTTCACAATGATTCTTGAATATGATTTTTTTATGAAACTTGTTAAATAGATCATCTTAAATTTGTAAATGATCAGTTGTGCTCTCGATAATTTGAAAATCATAATTTTTAAAATGAGTTTTTCTTACTCACTAAATTTTTGTCGCTAAAATTGTCTTTAGTGATCAAAGTTTTTTTTTGGTCACTAAAGATGTGTCTTTAGTGACTAAACTTTGACTTTGTCACAGAAAATATGTTTTTAGTGACTAAAATTTTTATTCGTCACTATAAATATGTCTCAACTGACGAAATATATTTTATCACTAAATTTTTGTCACTAATGGTGTGCCTTTAGTGACTAAAGTTTTCTTTAGTCACTAAAGATGTGTCTTTAGTGACTAAACATTTATTTCTTCACTTAATATATTTCTTTAGTGACTAACTTTTTAATCCGTCACTATAGATATGTTTTTGTGACTAATTATATTTTGCCACTAAATTTTTGTCACTAAAGCCATGTTTTCTTGTAGTGCTTTCTGATTTCAACAGATAATCTTTCTATAGCATCTTCTTTAAAAAGGCCAACTTCTTCACAGATTTTCACTTTGTTGGCTTCATTTTTCTTGTCCAGCTCTATTTGATTGTTTGCAAGGGTGACACCTTGTTCCATAACTTCTCCAACACTAGTTATAGTGTGGTCTAGGGCTTTTCCACCAAGTTGAAATAGGTACTTGAGCTTGTCAGTGTTGTGCTGGATTTCAGCAAACCCTCTGCTCATCTCAGTCTCAAGAGCAGTTACCTTGGTTGTAATGACAGCTAGAGATTCATCAAAGTATTTTCTCTGGTCTTGCAGCAGGAGAGAGATTTGGGACAGCAAATCTGGTGAGGTAGAAGCAGCAGCAGCAGTTGAAGGAGCAGCAGATGAGAGAGGAGGAGCTACCCATGGAGCTATTTCTTCAATGATCACAAAGCTTACAGCCCTTGTTGTATGAATGATAGCATCCATTTCTCTTGTATCATAAGGGATAGAGAAATCTAAGTTTCTGAGAGGAGCCTCTGCTGGCTCAGGAGAGGGCTCATCAGAAATAAGAATTGTGTCTTGCTGGTCTTTGAGGGCAGCAAGAGATTTTGCTGGAGTCCTGGCTGGAGAATTATCTGGAGATTGACCAGGAGTTGAGTCCCTGTGAATTTCAGAGGATGGAGCTGGTGGAGATAAAGGATGAGGAGGAATAGGCAGCACTTCTTCAGTGAGTTATGCAATCATTGCATCTATAGCAGCAGCTGTTGAGAGAAGAGATTCTTAAGGTATCTGATCTGAAGGAGTTGCTAGAGTTTGTGGAGTATGAGGTAGGGAAGAAGTTGCTGGTTGAGGAGATGAGGTGGTTTTTGGTGGAGAGGGCATCCTGACTGAGATAGAAGGAGCAGGCTCCCCCTCACTTGGTGCACCAGAGGAGCTGGCCACATGATGAGGAGAGGGAGATGTAGTTCTGTCCTCTAATACTGGAACTTCTGAAGTCTTAGCAGCTTGGGCAGCATTTTTCAGTTTGAGCTCACATCTCTGAATAGAAGAAATGGAGACCTTCTTCATGTGGTGAAGAGGGGTCCCTTTGGAGAAGTTAAATACTCTAGGATTTGTTTCATGGAGGAGCAGAGAGATTATTCTGGCGAAGTTGGGGGATTTTATGCTGTCCTTGATTTTGTCCAGAATCAACATGCCAAACTGGTATTTCTTACGGCAGACAATGGCTTGCATTATGTCAAAGAAATACAGTGGAATGTCTCTTATGGAGTTGGTCTTGCACAGCAAAATCTTTCCAATAACATCAACCAGAAAGTTGCTTTCTGCATTCATGTCTGATCATTTGATATATTGAGCATCAGTCGAAATACCACAGAATAAGCTTGTTCGGTCAGAATCTTCGTCATCTAGGTCATCTTCTTCGTCCACTATCGGTAATCAGAGAAGTTGAGAGACAATGGTCTTGGTGAGTTTGATCTTCATACCTCTCACTATGGATTTCAGAACTAGTCCATGTCGTTTGACCTTCAGATTGGTGAAAAATTCTGCTACCTCAGGGAAGAGGATCCGGCAGGGTTCTTGCAAGATGAAGGAGAGCCCTACGGTGTCTAGAAGAATCAGCAAGTTGCGGAAATCATCTGAAAGCTCGTCAATCCCGGCGGTAACAAGTTCCGAACCTACACCAATCTTGGAGACGGCGGCCCTGATCGAGAAACTGAGAAAAGCTCTGTTGGGGGAAAGAGGAAAAGTCGCGGCTCTGCAACTTCTCGAAGGAAGACGAAGCGGTACACAGGTACTCGAGAGATTGGAAATGATGTCGTGTAGAATTAATTTGGAATTTCGAATTTATAAACCCTAGGTTTATGTCTAATCATTTAGAAGGAAATAACTTAAAAAAAGGAGAAGGCGGCATAAGCCTTGGGTGGCGTATAAGAAAATTTGAAAAACCAAAGAGGCACATACACGAGAGAGAGAGAGAGAGAAGGTACTCGAGTAGATGAGGAGTTACTCGAGTAGGAGAATTGACTGACTCGAGTAGATGAAGTATACTACACGAGTACGTGAACTGCCTTACTCGAGTAAGGAAAATAGACTACTCGGGTAGGTCCTTATTGCCTTACCCGAGTAAGAAAATAGACTACTCGAGTAGGTCCTTAAATACTCGAGTAGGTCAAGTCAATGTATATAAAGAAAATAAAATGCCAAAATTTTGACTAACCCTTTATTTTCCTTTGCTTTCTTGAAATCCAAACTTCTTTAATCTTCCTTGTTGAGCATCCCAAGTTCAGTTTTGAAGAATGAGAACTTGGTCTCATCCAGCGGCTTCGTGAAAATATCTGCAACTTGCCAGTCTATGGAGACATATTGGAGATCTATATCCCCATGCTCTACATGCTCCGGAATGAAATGATACCTTAGCTCGATATGCTTTGTCCGGCTGTGCGAGACTGGATTGTTGGCTATTGCAATTATGCTGGAAGATTCGCAAAACAATGGGACATTCTTGAACTTCAAGTTGTAATCCTCAAATTGATTCTTGATCCAGAGTAACTGTGCGCAGCAACTACCTGCAGAGATGTACTCTGACTCGGCCGTTGAGATTGCAACACAGTTCTGCCTCTTACTACTCCAGGAGATTAGCCTTCTTCCAAAGAATTGGCACGTCCCGGAGGTACTTTTCCTGTCATCTTTGCTTACTGCAAAATCTGCATCTGAAAAACCAATTAGTTTGCTGTCATTACTTCTTGGGTACCATAATCCAAGATCTAGTGTACCTTTAAGGTATCTCAAAATCCGCTTTGCAGCAGCATAGTGAGATTCCTTAGAGTTCACCTGAAATCTAGCACAGACACATATTGAAAACATTATGTCAGGTCTACTGGCAGTAAGTTAGAGTAAGGATCCAATTATGCTTCTGTACTTGGTTTCATCAAAAGGTTTCCCTTTTTCATCCTTGTCTAGAGAAATAGTTGAGCCCATTGGAGTCCTCATAGAGGTTGCGTTCTCCATTCTGAATTTCTTAATCAGCTCTTTGGTGAACTTCGTCTGTGAGATGAAAATTCCATCTTTAGATTGTTTCACCAGAAGCCCTAAGAATTACTTCAGCTCGCCCATACTGCTCATTTCGAACTTCCCTTGCATAAGTTTTGAGAACTTTTTGCAGAGGTTGTTGTCTGTAAAGCCAAAAATAATGTCGTCGACATAGATTTGCACTAGCAAAATCTTGCCTTTAATTTCCCTAAGAAACAATAGCAAATAATGTTAGTCGAAACATATTTGTTTTGTTTAGCATTATACCTATCATGGCTGCTTGAGCCTTTTCTTTGTCGATCACCATCGTGTCGTGATCTTCTATAGGAGCCATCCTTTCCTTTCTATTGCTTCTTCTTGTTCAAGAATTTCTTGAACTAACTCGAGAGCAGTGAGAACTCTCCTTCTGATAGCTCAGAGCCTGAGGTACTAGACTCAGAAGTTTCTTCTTCTTCACTAATTTCTGGAGCTGGAGCAGGGAAGGCAGCTTTTGTCTTTCTAGAAGTGTCTGCCTTGAGAGCAACAGATTTTTCTTGGAGATCAGACCTGCTCTTCTCTTCTTCTGCTTTCCTGGTGTTGAGTTGAAGCTCATATGACATAAGCTTCCCGAAGAGATTTTGTGGGTCTGTCTCAGCCAGCTTCCCAAACTCCCTGATGGCACAGACCTTGTTGTCCCATTCTTTGGTCAGGGATCTCAGGAATTTGTCATTCAGTTCTCCATTAGTGAATACTCTGCCGTAGACTCTTAGGCCATTCGCTTTCTTGAAAAAGTTCTCAAATGTATCAACAATGGTTTCTTTGCTTCCCTGTCGGAAGGCTTTATACTTCTGATTGAGGAGGGATCTCCGATCATCCCTTACTTCTTCTGTACCTTCCATCAAGGTAACCAAGGACTGCCACATCTCCTTTAAAGATTGGCAATGGATTAATTTCTGCAGCATTGAGTTATCAACTGCACTTGCTATAATGTTTTTATCTTTCTTGTCTAGTGAGACAAGTGCAATCTCGTCTTATCTAAATCCATCTACTTCTTTGGAACCTTCTTGGTAGTATCTATAGTGAAGACAGTCATAGGAATATAAGGACCTTCTTCAACTATAATGAAGATCCTCAGATCCACTGCTTCCATAAAGAATTTAATCCTTTCTTTCCACATGGGAAAGTTGTTCTTGTTGCATAGAGGAAGCTTGGCAAAATCCTTTGCCTTGTCCATGATAGGTAGATCTCAAATGACAACTATTGCTGGAACTGATCAAGGTGTTAACCTTTTAACGATCAACCTTGCTCTGATACCAATTGAAAGATAATAGTTGTCAACCTAAATCACCTAGAGGGGGGTGAATAGGTGAGTTGTGCGTCTTTTGCGGAATAAAAAAATCTCAGAACACAGCACAGATCTATCTACCAAATTATCACAGACGAGACAAGATTTATAGTGGTTCCCCGATCTTGGGTACATCCAGTTTCCCTCACCGATCTAACAATATACTAGACTCGGCTACTCCACTATCTCGAATTAAAAATCAATCCTACCCTCGGAACAAAGTTCCTGCAAACTCCCTCCCAATCCAACCAACTGGATCTATAACTCGGAAGGCAAAACTTCCTACAAACTCGGAGTTGAAAACTCCTACACTCGGAGAAAACTTCTCCTACAAGAAGAAAAAATTGTTTACGAAAATACAAACAATGATTTTTCTGTCAGATCTGCAAATAGCAACCAGGATCTTCTTCTTGTAAGCTTTGTGGCACTTTCAGAAAAGATGAAGAAAATCTCGGCAACAGATCTGGAATCTTCCTTGTCTTACACGATAGGGAAAAATGATGAGCAGTTGAGAAACGGTCTCGATCTGTAAAACTTCTTCAGTCTATTTCCTCTGAAAATCGAAGCCTTGCTGGAGAAGAACAGAGGCTGCGGCGGCTTTCGTTCCGGAAGAGAGAGAGAGGAAACAGTGACTTAGAAAGAGAGAGAGATGGCTGCAGAAATTTTTCCAATAAATTATCTTGAAAGCTTATATTCTTCTTATTATTAGGGTTTGTCGATTAGACAGGCCTTTATAAAGAATACTGATAATAACGGTCATAATTGGTTTTAAGGACGTACACGTGGACCAATCATGTCTCGAATTTGAAAATCTGTCAACTTTGGACTTAGAAGAAATTCCGAAGAAAAGGAAGAGATATACACGAGTGGGTATATAACTACTCTAGTAGGTAAGGACTACTCGAGTAAGTGAAGGAAAATACTCGGGAATATAATTCATGATTACTCGAGTAGGTTTGAAGACAACTACTCGAGTGCATATAATCAATTACTCGAGTAATAGAAAGATCTACTCGAGTATAAAGAAAATTTCACGGGAAGTAGAGTTGACCTACTCGAGTACAAGTTGTACAACTCGAGTAGGTGAGAAAGACTACTCGAGTGGTTTGATGAACTACTCGAGTGATAGGACTTATAAAAATTTCTGAACACTAGAAAATGAGCTACTCGAGTAGTCTGACTAAACTACTCGAGAGGATATTGTCTACTCGAGTATATGAAAAGACTTACTCGAATAAATGACTTGGAATATATTTAGGAGGAGATAAATTTAGTTAACTCGAGTATGAAGCATGAACTACTCGAGTAGTAAGTGAACTACTCGAGTAAATAACTTATACTACTCGAGTATAGAAAATTTACTCTAGAGATAGAAGACAGTTACACGAGTCAGAAATTATAACTACTCGAGTATATAGATACTTACTCGAGTGTTTTACTTAGAAAAACTTGGAGAGGGAAATTTGAGCAACTCGAGTAAGAAGAAGTATCGACTCGAGTAGTCAAGTAAGCTACTCGAGTAAGTGACAGTCTACTCGAGTATGAAGCAAGTATTTCACTCGAGTAAGAAGAAGTATCTACTCGAGTAGTCAAGTAAGCTACTCGAGTAAGTGACAGTCTACTCGAGTATGAAGCAAGTATTTCACTCGAGTAGTTAATGACCTACACGAGTAGAATACTTAGAAAATTTTCATGGTGGAAATTCTTTCTTCTTTGGAGAAATCAGCATCCAACTCTATTCACATAGTCCAAGTGCTTGAATATGAAGTGTATCCCAATAGAGAGGCTACACATGAGTCAACACCTTGGTCATACAATGAGGGATTACATTGTATGGTCCTGTGTTTGGTGACCCATTGTAGACTGACATTGGTCTACACTTCCCATTAGAATCCCGCAACCACATAACTCAAACAAAGCATCAAATACAACATAATTCATCTTAGTTCCAGGATGACTTCATCAAATCTGGGTTAATGTGGATATAGGTCCCAACATGATGCTTCAGAGCCTTTGAGTGGGCAAGAGTTGGAGGGGGCATATAGTTGACACTTTTGGAACCTCCTCGCGAACTCTGTCGCATCCTTCCTCAGGGAGTGCAGAAGTATCCCCACCTAACCACCCTGGCTTCCAATGTCCTACCCCCTAAATGGATACCATATTTGTCGGAGTGTACATCTTCCAGAATACTTGAGATCTCTTCCTCTTCCACACAACGTGCCAAGATGCCTGACAGCATCTTCCGATGCAACCCACCTTCATGCATGAGGTAGTGCGTCGTTTTGTGCCGAAAGCGTTTCGTTCTTTGGACCCTTCGGGAAGGCTAACTGTAATGAAGAAGGTTATAAAGTGGTCCACCCACGAGGGTGTCAATCCACTTCCATCAGCACCCCTCCTCAATCGTTGGATAAAATAAACTCAGTCAGCCCCCCACCCCCCCCCCCCCCCCCCCCCCCCCACCCCCCCGGGGTGGGGGGGGGGGGGGGGGCGGTGTGGTGGTCCAAACTTGGCTAGTTGGTCAGCCGCCTCATTCTCCTTCCTGGGAACATGCTGGATTGAGAACGCTCGGAACCCATCAATAATCACTCTCACTTTGGATAAGTACTTCTGGAGGGTGGGCTCCCGGCTTCATACTCTCCCCTGATCTATGATGCCACCACTAGCGAATCTGTGAGCACTTCTACATCATGAACTCTGAGCTCCTTCGCCAACTGTAACCTGACTATGACAGCCTCATACTCCACTTGATTGTTTATGACCGGAAAGTGCAGCACTATTGCTTGCTCTATAGTGACCCCCTAAGGGCTTACCAATACTACCCATCCCCCTAGGGAATGCTTCCCCGGGCTCCGTCAATGTACATCTTTCATGTTTCCCTTGGCAGTGCTTCCTCTCCTTCCAGCTCTATGACGTAGTCAGCCAAGAAATCAACCCCTACTTTTGCCTTGATGGAGAGCCTTGGTATGAAAGAGACGTCAAACTCACTGAGCTCGATGGACCACTTGGCCAACCGCCCTAAGTGCTTCACCACCTCAAAAATCTTACATAGTGGATGGTACGTCACCACCTTGATTGAATGAGATTGGAAATATGGCCTGAGCTTTCTGGTTAAGACGGTCAGAGAGAAAGCCAACTTCTCTAGGATGGGTGGCGGAGCTCCGCCTTCTTCAAGATTCTGCTAACGTAGTAGATTGGCAGCTATTTCTTCCCTTCTTCCCGTACCAATATAGAACTTACCACCTCCGCCCCTCCCCCAGATACAAGGATAGGTCCTCCCCCTCCTTCAAGCTTTGTAGGAACGGCGCTTGGGATAGTTGAGCCTTCAAAGCCCCGAAAGCCTCCTCACATTCCTCCATCCACTCAAACATTTGGTTCCCCCGAAGCATCTTGAAGAAGGGTCAACATTTCTCCCCGACACAGGAGAGAAACCAACTCAACCCAGCCAGCTTGCCTGTCAAACACTGAACATCTTTGGCATTGCGAGGTGATTCCAACTCTACGATGGCCTTCACCTTATCTGGGTTAGTCTCTACCCCTGCTAGGGTCAGAAGGTGTCCGAGGAATACTCTTCGGATTGCCCCAAAGACACACTTCTGAGGATTCAGCCTCATCTTGAACTTTCACAAAGTCGCAAATGTCTCCTCCAGGTCAAGTAGGTGTGAACCCACTTCCTGCTCTTCACCATGAGATCATCAACGTAAACCTCCAGGTTCCTACCCCTCTAGTTTTTGAACACCCGATCCAAAATTCGCTGGTAGGTAGCCCCAACGTTCTTTAGCCCGAAGGGCATCATTTTATAGCTGAAGCACCCCTCCCTTGTGATGAAAGAGACATCTTTGATGTCGGGGAGGTGCATTCAGATCTGGTGATAACCTGAAAAAGCATCCAAAAACTCATAATAGAAAATCGACGGCTGAATCAACCAACACGTCAATCCAAGATAAGGGGTAGCAATTCTTAGGGCATAATTTATTTTATAAAGAAAAATCTACACACATACGCCACCTCTCATCCCCCTATTTTAAACATTACCATATTAGAGACCCAGCCTGGATACTGGATCTCCGAGATGAAACCCCTGTCGAGAAGCTTCTTGACCTCCTCACGGATGGGTGTTGGTCGATTCAATGCGATGTCCTTTCAAAAAAATGGTGGCAAGCACATTACATTGATCAATTGTGGATCCTGAAAAGAAAATTTCTTTTTTCATCCATCCTTGCCTGGTCTTTTGGGCTAAAGCCATGTGTAACCCTTACCCTCAATCTTCCATGCACTTGTGGTCCATCTCCAACTTCCTGCGGCTCTAATTTGCCGTCCCTCCTGCTCCTGAAAATTTCTTTAACCTTCCACTTCAATCCAATCAATCGCCTCAAATGGATCCTCCCAAACAAACTTCTTCATTTGCCCTTCTACTCCAAAGATTCATATTCTACAACATCCTGGCAATCTCTCCATGGATTCAACATTCCTTCACGTCAACCCTCGAGGGTTTCTCCAGCCTCCTCAAATATTCTCCATCTCAACCTGGTCAATTCACTTCTGTGA